>OZ012738.1:635113095-635340327 GCA_963859935.3 Lathyrus sativus
ATGAATCTTCCCAATCTTTCATGGTCACTTTTCTAGACTCAAAATGTAATTTGGAACAAGTTTGATGTTGTGAAGTTTTTCATTTGAAGCTTCCTTGTATGAGTTTTGGGCATAGGTTTGAAATGACCTGTAATTCTCAGATGACCAAAATACCCTTTGCTTGCCAAGACCATAAGTAGAGTTACACAAATCATATGAAGGCATACTATACCATTATAGAAAGATAAGACAATGAGGAACAACTCTTATGTTTACCATAAATTCATTTGAAATCTCCTTGAGGGGTAAAAATTGCTTGGAAGTCAAGTCACTTTCACAGACAAAATTTCAGATACCTCAGATGACCTGTAACTTGCAAGGACCATAACTTGAGTTATATAAATCTACTTAATGTCTTCCACCACTCAAATTAAAGTTCTTGAGATCATCTACAAGTTTCATGTTGACCAAGGATCCATTTGAAGCTTGCATTTTGACTTATCTTGCTTGGAAATTTGACCTAAATTAGGGGATTTTACACAGAAACCCTAATTTAGAAACTCCTCTTCTCCTTGATTTCTCTTGATTTCTTCTTAGCATAACAACATATCCTTCTTTAAATGTCAAATGATGAACCCCACATCTCTCCCATAGGCCTCAATGCCTTTCAATCAATCAATTGACTTAGAGTTGACCTAGAGTTGACCCCAGATGAAACCCTAGTTGACTGTCTTCAACTGCAATACTTGTGATCATGTCAATGACTTGTCTCCTTCTCCAAATGACTTTCTAAGTCTCCCATGATGCCTAGATACTCTTCATGCTCAATCCACAACTCACAATTTCTTTGATGATCCTCAGACCCCTCAGGATAGGAGATAGATTGCTTGCTTGATCCCTTGACTTCTCAGCTTTCAAATTCTTTCTGATGACTTGAATGAGATTGAATTAGGCTAATAACCTCTTGATAGGCTCATAGAGATGAGAATACTGATTGGTCCCTATTGGATGACTTGCTATGCTATGCTATGCAGATGATTAGGCTATGTACATGACTCCATATGCAAATGCCAATGATATTGAAACATAAACCAAGTGAATAAGGTTGAGCAAATTTTAGGGTGCAACAGAAGGGTCGTGTTTTTTGAGGGTTGAATGATGGAAGAGGGTCGCCGTTGTTTTTTCGCCGAAAGAGATTTTGTTCTTCTTCTTTTGGTTTTCTTTTTTATGTAACTTCGGGAAGCGATTTTTTTCAAGGTCTTTTGCTGAGAGATGTCGCGGTTCCCCCCTCCTTCTCTCGCCTCTTTTCCTTTTGTCCCGGTCCCTTTTTATCCCTCTTCTCCCTTTAATTTCCTTGCTTTTTCTGATGTCTTGGTTGTTGTCGTGTTATGCAGGTACGGTTTGGATTGCTATGGCATTATGACAGAGTTTGTCTGGTGTGGTAGCAAGCATGGGTTGCTGCTGGTAGTGATTTTTCGTACGAGACGTAGACGTGAAATGAAATAAGGACCTGCGGCATTGTCGTACAAACCCTTAGTCTCAGTAATATGTATTTTTGAAGTCATGGCTTGGCAAAAGGTAGGGCCATTGAATTGAAACGGTCTTATTACTGAGGATAATACATCCTAGTGAGTGGGTGGTCTTGAAAACGTGATGAGAATTCACGTGTTGCTGTATTAACCGTATTTCACAGCTTCTCTTATTTAACTCTTATTTGCAATATAAGATAAAATGGATGAAAGGCAATGGGCTCATGTTTGGGCTTCAAATGAAAAATATTATTTTCCTCTGCAACCTTATACTAATGAATTGGAAATCTTGACTTTTAATCACAAAATTTTCCTTAAAACACCAATATTAATGTGACATATCCATGGCTTAGAAGTCTTTGTAGCACGCGAGTCCCTCGTCGTAACGTGTCGACCTTGATTAGTGACTTGGGGTTATTTCCTTAACTTAAAAATGTTGACTAGAAAATATTTGAAATACTCCCATGATATTTTGTAAATGGGCATCTCATGAAAATTTTATTTTTGACATGGGGATATGGGCTTTATAGAATTTTCTCCTGTACTTTTGACTGAAATAACTACATTTTTTGAATTCACGATTATCTTAAAATGAATGACACTTGAACGAACCCAGAGATAGTCATAATTCCAAATTGGCCCCTGAATAAAATTGAAAGAATCACCATAATAAATCCACCTTCAAACTTGAGATTAAAATAGGGAGTGAAATTGCGTTGCCATGAACCAAAACCTCAATGCCTTGAAATCAAGGGATACTGCCTTCAAATATGCACCGTATTGAAAAATCTGCAAAAATTAACTTCAACCAAGTGGCCTGAACCATTCCCCATTTAACATTGTCCACACGTCTAACCATGACATCCTCAAGTGAAAATAACAACATATTTTTGGACATTTGGAATAAAGCAAGTGGGTAAATATACAGAATGGAGGTAGCACAAAGGTAGGACAAATTTGGGGTACGATAGTGACTTAGAGAAATTTCCGAATATTAAGGAAGGTGCCTTCGACCGAGACATTGGCTGAATATTAGTGAAGTTTGAAAATTTAAATAATGGAGGGAGTAGTTATGCTTTCTCATGACTAAGCAAGACATGTGGCGTTCGTCTAACAAGTGATGACATGCACTATGACACTTGTCGGAAGCTGATGATTTTAGGAGGTTATTAGTAGTTATTTTTACTATTATAAATAAGAGTTCTAGATATAAAATTCAGTGTGTTGTAATTTACTATTTGTACAAGTTACTCCCAAATTTACTCAAAGTATAAGAGTGTAGAGATACGAGTTCAAAGAGAATGTACTTATGTAAACACACCATCTTTACTTTCAATGAAGTTTAATTTACTTGCGTAACTTTTAAAAAGCTTTCCTTTACTTTTCCTACAATCTGCCCCTTCTACGCACTTTACTTTACTTCGCTAAACACTTTTCAAAGTCCTTTACTTCATTTTATGCAAATCTCCCTCCTTTTTTCTTCAGTCGAACAATGCCTTTACATTAAGCCTTCTATCAAAACACTGTCGAGATGTATAGTTTAGATAGATTAGTTCACATATAAATTTTAGCACATGTCTTCGGATCAATCTGATCGATCTTGTCAGTCACCAAAGTTAGATTTGGAAGATCAGCGGTTGTTTTCCATTTTTCAAGGGAAACAAATTCACATGCCCAGTGGGACAATGCTAAAAAGTTTTTTTAAGTTTTGCAAAAAATTCACAAAACTACAATTTGTATTTGCCTTTAGTACAACTTCGTTATATGTTACTAAGAAGTGGCAAGATCGCCGCTATAAACGAAGAAAAACTAAGAAGAAATTACATTAGGGGTATGGCAACAGGTGCAAATCAACCAAATAACCCTAATCCTCGAGGAGATGGTTCTGATCCTCAGCCTAGCACCATTAATCCTCATGAAAGGTTGAGAAATGACGTAGTTCCACCTTCAATACCTTCGACTGGAGAGCAAATACCACGTCTCGCGAGACTGGGACCAGTGTGTAACACGGTGGGAGAACTGACTTGGTGTTTTTGTTTGACAAAAACATGTGCGGATAACAAGAGTCACAACCGACTTTTATTTTACCCAATAGGAAAGGCTATAAAAGAATAGGAAAAACCTTTTTGAAAAGATTTTGAGTTCGGGGGGTAGGTTATATAAAGGGAAGGTGTTAGCACCCTTTATATCCATGGTTATCCATGGGCTCTTAGTTACTTAGTTCACCTGTTTGTTTGAAAAGTAATGTGAATTGTATGTTTAGGAGAGATTTTAAGAAGTTCTTTATAGTGATCCTCGTATGGATGTATACAAAGCCTTGAGTTTGGAAATATTTTGAAACTGGGGTGTAAAGAATGTTTTTTTGAAAAAAGTGAGCAAGTATTTAAGTGCTACCTACTATATGTTTGTAAGGTCTTTCTTGTTATTTATTTCCTTTAAGGGTAAGACTGTCCTTACTATTAGCGAGTAAGTAGTCTTTACTTTGGATGTTAAGGGACGGGCGTAGGGTCATCGTATGGTCAAAGAAGGCAACATGTAGGGGTGTCTTAGTAATTCGAAGGGACTATCATCATTATTGTAGGGTCATCGAGGGACATGATCATTTATTTCGTAGGCAACTTCGAAGGGACTATGATCCTTTTAACTTTAAAGGGACTTGATGATTTATCTATTTGCAGGGACATCACATAAGACACCCCTACGTTTGAGGGACTTGACCATATTAAGGCAACTAAGAGGGGTAACCCTAGGAGGAGTAGATGGCGATCGTAGAACGATCGACTTACGTGTGTGAGTGATTATTTTCAGATATTTCTTTTATTATTGATTCTCTAAGTCCACTTTATTCAATTAGATCTTTTCACGCCCTAGATTACTAACCAAGCAATTAATATTTACATAAATAATATAAAAACAAGAAATAAAGTCCTAAACTATTACACGGCTTCGGGGCAATTACAGAATAATCGGTGCGAAAAAATAAATTACATGAGAAAAATCCTATACAATCCTCTAAATAATATAAATAAAGCAATGAAAATAAATTAAATTAAGAAATTAATTGTTTTTTTAAAAAAAATATCAAGTTTAGAAAATGAGGGTCTAATTAGGGTTAGTGAAAAATCAGGGTTTTTAAATTAATCTAAACCTAGTTATATTCATTTACAATTTTAATTAATAAATAAAAAAAAAGTTATGTGAGAGAAAAAAAATAAAATTATATGATAGAATTTATTTTAAGAAAAATAATTAGTGAGCAGTTAGTAAAGATTAATGGTTAATTAAATTAATAATAATGTTTTAATAATAATAACTATAAAACATAAAAAAAGAAAGGAAGAAATTCACTAAAAATAAATGGGGGAAGGCCTGAAAATATTCGTATGAAGAGTTTTGACTCTTGAAAAGCTTATGTCTTAACCATGACACTTCTTGAAACCTGCATCATATATTGCAAACAAATGATCAAAACAAACCTAAACATGATTATGAAGATCATTATGAACAGAAAATATGATAAAGTGCAATGAAATCAAAGATTTAGAAAGCAAAAAAGAAGAAGAATGAGAGGCGACATATTCATGGGCACTTCGTGAGGTCTCAACCTTCAAGTCTTTGTGGAATAGGTTCCTAGGATCTTGAGAAATATGAATGGACTTGTAGAGTTGATCGAATCATATTGTAAAGTTGTTTTAAGATTTTTCTAAGGTTCTTATGGTTTCCAAAAAAAAAATTTCTCTCCTTTTTTTATTCTGACTTTGTTGTGTATATAAAGTAGTGTAAATTAGGGTAAACAATTGGGCCTTGGTTGGAGTTAATGGGTTTCTTGAAGATGAAGGAGCCAATTATCATAATTGTAAAAAAAAACTCAAATTAAATCATACCATATTGGTCTTGAACGAATTTGGATGACTTCAATCACTTTGAATACCATATATTTGATCCCAAAATAAATCTTAAATCAAATATTTGATTTTTTATGATTTATTTTAATTAAAAATGATTTTAAATGATAAAAATAAAAAATAGTATAAAATAAATGATAAAAATCAGAAAATATGGTCATTGGGTCGTGAATGACTTTATCTTCAAGTTTGGGTTGCAATTTTATGGGCCCATTTGGAAAGAATTGGAGTGATGGCCCTTTTTACTTCATACACCCCTTGAAAAATTACCAACTTTGACAATGCATAACTTCCTCAATTTTAATGCTATGGAGGTGTTCTAAGACTTTTTAGAAATCTTAGGGTATCCTCTAATCAACCATTTTGGTCCCATGTCCATATTTTTTTTTACCATTTTCAAATTATGAGCTTTGGAAAATATTGACTTTCAAAAGGACCTATAATATCTTGACTCATATCTTTCAAATGAAGCATTTTTAGGATTGGCTTATGAGACACAAAGTTGTATAGAATTAAACTTCCTTCAAAATGAGCTTTAGATGGGAATTTTTTGATGAAACATGTGAAAGTTATGGCTGGTCAAAGTTCAGTTGACTTTTCTTGCACAAAACCCTAATTTAGCAACTTCTTATTCTTGATGATCTGAGGTTTCCCTGATGAATCATGATCGACCCTTTATCAAATGATAAATTTCACCTCTTAATCTTAACGTTGACCCAAAATCTTGAAGTTTGACTTTGAGTTGACCACAGTTGTCCTCAGTTGACTTTTTGACCAAGTTAACTAATTTTCAGGTATCTGAGCATTTGACTGGCCAAACTTGTGAAGAAAGCTCTGAAACTTGACATGGGGATTCTTTGAAGTATGTGGGATGTTATGAAGTCCATTTTAAGTTTTAGAAGTCCATTTTGCTCGGGGAGACTCAAAACCCTAGTTCTAAGATCCACTGTTCATGAGGAGGCTTTGATGAAACCTTCAATCCCTTTGACCAATTGCGAATCTTGTGACTATTAAGTAACCTATTGGGACACACTGTCTTGAATATGGGAGGGTAAATTTTGGGGTACAATAGCTGCCCCTGTTCAATTTTCTGAAACCTGAGGAGTTAGATTGGCATGTCCGCTTTCGTGACTTGAAGGTTGAAGAGGATTGAACACTAAAGCCCAAAAACTTTCACTCGCCAGTGCGCGAAGTAGTGTTGTTGGTTGGTTGTATTTCTTGAATGGGCTTAAAGATGCCATTTGGGTTAAAATGTTCTTCAGATATATCTTTTGGAGGATAAAGCAGTCTAAAACGTAGATTGATGTAATCTCGGGGGATGTAGCAGCCCAAGATGTTATTTGATGTGGTCCTAGAGGATATAGCAGTCCAAGACGTTGTTATGTGTAATCCTGGAGGATAGAGCAGTCCAACATATTATCCTAGGGGTTTATAGAAGCCCAAAATATTGTTTGAGGTAGCCCTTGGGGGAATATAGCAGCCCAAGATGGATACAAATGTAATCTCAGGGGATGTAGCAGCCCAAGACATTGATGGATGTAATCTTAAGGGTTGTAGCAGCTCAAGATATTGTTATATGTACTCCTGGAGGATAAAGTAATCCAAGATATTGTTATATATGTTCCTGGAGGATAAAGCAGTCCAAGACGTTGTCCCGGGGGTTTAAAGCAGCCCGAGAATAAGTTGTTGATGACGTTCGTCTGCTGGGGAATTAACCTGAAAAACAAGGTTAGTTTTATTCAATGTCATGATGTATATACGCCTTGCAAGACGATATTCTTATCACAAATGAGAATGTTGTATGCGTATGATATGAAATGATGCATGTATGAATTATGTAGTTGAAGCTTGTCAATAGCTTTACGTGACCACTGCCAGCTAGGGAAAATAAATCTCGATTCGTTGTTGAAGAATATGAAGACATCGTTCCTATCCTCCAATGTATTATCTAACCATGTATTAACTCTTCTGGGGACCCCATATTTAAGAGGAATCTGTCTGGGATTTTGTAGAACTGGAAGTATAATAGATTATTTGTAATGCTTTGTTGAAATAAATCCGTGAAGATTACTCTGTGGGGATGACCATGTGAAGATCTGCTGGATATGGACTTTACTGGGGATTCTTACCTCTGATAGTCCTTCGTAAATGTTGTTATTGTAATTTCATATGTATTTTATTTTTTGGTAAACATCAATCATATTCAAAAGCATATATTCGTTCAATATAATCAATGGACATTTAAGCTTAAGTAAAACGGGAAAAGAAAACTGAATTGTATTAATTTTGAAAAATGGCTTATAAACAGGCAAGTTTTTGAACAATGAGACAAAAATCCTAGTAAGAGGAGTTCGTCGTAGAAAAATTGAAAAGAGTACAAGGGAAACAACTATGTGTAAATGATCCTATCAAGTTTCAAATCTGCTATTGCTATTATCTTCAAGCATCTCATCTCTTTGTTGTTGGAGAAGAAACGACTGGACTGATCTGCATCGTTTGAACTTGACATTGGTAGTACAACTAGTTAAGGTTACATGGGTGATCCAACGAGACATAGTCGTACGCTTTAATCCTTAACTTTTTCCTGGATCGCCCTTTCGGGTTTTCAATCCACCAGGATACCCTTTTTTGCCCAAGCCGCCTTTTCAGGTTTTCGACTTGCTGGGTGTACAATTTTTTTATATATATATCCCTAATTTTTGCCCGAACCATTATGGTTCACCGGGATGCCCTTATTTTTGCCTAGGCCAGTCAACCTAACGGGTCCTTTTTTTTATGCGTAGTATTTTTTGACTATGTTCGCGTTTACGGGTTGCAGGAAATCTTCACCATCCATGGTGGCAAGTATCATGGCACCTTCAGAAAACACCCTCTTGACTACAAATGGCCCTTCATAAGTGGGAGCCCATTTTCCCCTAGGATCACCCTGGGGTAATATGATACGCTTGATTACCAAATCTCCAGCCTGGTAGACCTGATGTTTGACTTTCTTATTAAAGGCTTTGATCATACGCTTCTGATATATCTGAACATGACAAACTGCTGCAAGCCTCTTCTCATCAATCAAATTTATCTGGTCAAGTCGAGTCTGAATCCATTCATCTTCCTCTGAGTCTGCATCTCTCATAATTCTCAAAGAAGGAATTTGAACCTCAACAGGTAAAACTACTTCCATACCATAAACAAGAGAGAACGGGGTTGCCCTAGTTGAAGTGCGTATTGTGGTACGGTAACCATGAAGAGCAAATGCTAACATCTCGTGCCAATCTTTGTATGTCACTGTCATCTTTTGCAAAATCTTCTTAATATTCTTGTTGGCGGATTCCACTGCGCCATTCATCTTTGATCGATATGGAGAAGAATTGTGATGTTTGAGCTTGAACCGCGTGCAAAGTTCAGTAATCATAGTATTGTTCAGATTAGTACCATTATCCGTGATAATCCTTTCGGGGATGCCATATCTACATATAAGATTATGCTTGACAAACCGAGCCACAACATTCTTGGTAACAGAAGCGAACGAAGTTGCCTCTACCCATTTCGTAAAGTAGTCAATAGCAACAAGAATGAAATGATGTCCATTGGAAGCTGTAGGTTTGATCTCACCAATCATATCAATGCCACACATTGCAAAAGGCCAAGGAGCAGTCAAAACATTCAATGGAACTGGGGGTACATGTACTTTATCAACATATATCTGGCATTTATGACAAGTCTTGGAATGTAGATGACAATCAACTTCCATGGTATACCAGTAGTAACCTGCTCTCAGAATCTTCTTTGCCATCATATGCCCACTAGAATGAGTACCAAATATCCCATCATGCATGTCTTCCATAATCTCCCTTTCTTCTTTCTTGTCCATACAACGGAGCAAAGTAGAATCGTGATTGTGCTTGTACAGAATCCCATTACTCAGAAAGAACTTGGCAGAGAACCTCCTTAGAAATTTCTTGTCATTGATAGATGCCCCTTCAGGATATTCCTGAGCTTCGAGATATCTTTTTACTTCGTGGAACCAAGGCTTTTCTTCTACTGCCTCAGTATCAACCTCATAATAGTATGCAGGTTCAGAAAATCAATCAATAGTAACTCTAAGAGCTTCATCATCCCCCCTGATCTCAAACATAAATGCCATGGTAGCTAATGCATCTGCCAATTGATTCTCGTCTCGTGGAATATGTTCAAAAGTAATCTCTTCAAAATATGGAATCAAAGACAACACATGTCCTCTATAAGGAATGAGATTTTGATGTTTTGTGTCCCATTCTCCTTTAACTTGACTAATTACCAGGGTTGAATCCCCATATACACTTAAGAACTGGATCTTCATCTCAATGGCAGCCTTGATACCATGATGCACGCTTCATACTCAGCCATGTTATTTGTACAACGAAAAACAAAGTCTAGTAGTAAATGGTGTATAACAACCTTCATGAGAGATAATCACAACACCAACGCCATTACCAAGTGCATTAGAAGCTTCGTCAAAAACCATAGTCCATCAGGATTCCTGTTCGGGTCCATCATATTGTCTAGGTTCTTTAGCAACAAGCATAATATCTTCGTCTGGAAACTCAAATTCATAGTCTGATAGTCATCCACCGGTTGATGAGCCAAATGATCAGCTACCACACTTCCTTTAATTGCTTTTTGAGTGGTATACTGGATGTCGTATTCTGTCAAAATCATTTGCCATCTTGCTATTCGTATGGAGAGGGCGGGTTTCTCAAATATGTACTTGATATGATCCATTTTGAAATCAATAAAGTGGTATGAGTCAACATATATTGTCTTATTCGGCGAGCATCCCATGCCAAAGCACAACAAGTTTTCTCGAGCGATGAGTATCTTGTTTCACAATCAGTAAACTTTTTGCTAAGGTAGTATATTGCTTGCTCTTTTCGACTAGACTCGTCATGCTGGCCCAAAACACACCCCATTGAATTGTCTAGCACTGTTAAGTACATAATCAAGGGTCTTCCTTCAACTGGTGGCATCAGAATCAGAGGTTCTTGGAGATACTTCTTAATCTCATCAAAAGCTATATGGCATTCGTCGTTCCATTCCATTACTTGATCTTTCATTCCACTTGCAATGTAGTTCAGGCGTCCCAAGAAACCTCTGAATTCCTTCTCAGTATGGGGAGCGGGCATATCTTGTATAGCTTTTACCTTCGCGGGTTCAACTTTAATACCTTTAGCACTGACAATGAAACCCAAGAGTTTACTAGATCTAACTCCACAGGTACATTTGTTTGGATTCAATCTCAAATTGTATTTCTTCAACCTCTCAAATAACTTGTGCAGGTGGTCAAAATGTTCTTCTTCAGTCTGGGACCTGGCTATCATGTCATCAACATATACCTCTATTTCATGATGAATCATATCATGGAACAAGGCTACCATAGCACGCTGATAAGTTGCCCCAGCATTCTTCAAACCAAATGGCATTGCCTTGTAACAAAAGGTGCCCCATTATGTGACGAATGTAGTCTTCTCCATATCTTTGGGTGCCATCTTAATCTGATTGTAACAAGAGAAACCATCAATAAAAGAGAATACCTTATGTTGAGCAGTGTTGTCTACCAGAACATCAATGTGTGGAAGTGGAAAATCATCTTTAGGGATGGCTTTGTTCAGATCTCTGTAATCCATGCACATACGAACTTTTCCATCCTTCTTCGGTATTGGCACTACATTAGCACCCCATTGGGGATAAGAAGTGACAGCTAGGGATCCTGCCTCAAATTGTTTCATTACTTCAGCTTTAATCTTTTCTGACATATCTGGGCGCATACGACGAACTTTCTGCTTTATTGGGCGACAATCTTCCTTCATCGGTAGACGGTGAACCACAATATCTATATCCAGCCCTGACATATCTTCATAAGACTAAGCAAAGATCTCCACATAATCGCGTAGCATTTGAACTAACCCGTTCTTAACACTCTCTTCTAATTCAGCTCCTATCTTGACCTCTTTTCTGTCTTCCTCAGTTCCTAGATTCATAACTTCGATTGGTTCTTCATGCGGCTGTATAACTTTCTCTTCTTGTCGTAGCAGCCTAACAAGTTCAGCAGGCACTTCACAATCTTCCTCATTTCCATCCTCGACATGGTAGATCGGATTTTTGAAGTCATAATTAGCAATAACAGAATTGTTATCAATAGGATCCAGAGTGGATGAGGATCTGCATTTTAGTTACGTGGGTGTGTGTAAGAACACATAACTTTTTTTTTGAAAAAAGAAAATAAAAAGAAAGAGAGGGAGCGCAATATTTACGAAAGCAAAACGTCTAATGATTTTATTAATGAAGATATGCAAATGAAATGACAACCCTTAATAAGCATACCATTGTGCCACGGGCAAGGCACACAACTTTAAAGTTTTTAAGTTGTTCAAAGTTACAAGGCCAAAATAAAGAAAGACAAAAAACAGCAATTGCTCCTGACTAAAGGAGATAGGAATGAAATCTTCAGCCTTCCAATTGTTGAGTCCATTTCCAACGGTGGGAAATATCTAATCGTCCAGGTTGGAGTATTCATTAGAGTCTTCCACAACATTGACATTATCTCTCTGGATTCCTTGATTGGTAATACGAACAGCACGAGCACGACGAACAACCTTCTGAGCCTCTGTAGTAAAACCCAAACCAAACTTGTCAGACTTGTAAGGGATGTCTAGAAGCTGACCCTAGATAGTAATACCACCTTCTTCAACTACAGCTCTAGCATCCTTCAGAAAGGCCATGGTAGGAAGTGTTCGGGTAACAACAGGAACTTTCTTAACAGCAGGAACATTCTGAAGAAACACTTCAAAGGTCTAGCAAGGAGTTTCAACAAATTCACCCTCCATTTCTACATACCTGGAATTATTCACGTGACTGGCCATATACTCCTCTTCACCATAGACAGTGACAATCTTACCCTTTTTCAACTTTTGGTGTAAAGTAGAGGTCACAACACCTGCCCCATGTATCCAGGGGATCCCAAGCAAGCAAGAATAAGCAGGGTGGATATCCATCACATAGAAAGTGGAATCAAAAACTTGAGATCCTACTTTGATAGGGAGGTCGACTTCTCCATGTACCATTCTTCTTGAACCTTGGTCAAGTTCAAGATTATCTCTTGAAACTGAGCATGCTGAGCTTGAAGTTCTTGGATAGTTTGATCGGGAACCATTTATGCTGAAATAAACAGCGAGAAGATGAGAAACATGTAACGGAAACCTGTTATGCAATGATATGGTATGAAGATGCATATGCAATGTTTTCAAAGACCGCAAGATTTAAATTTGTTGAAAACAGGAAGAAATAATTTTTTTATTAGTAAACATAAAATAGTATTGCCCCTTGGGCTTACAGATGAAGGAACATAGAAATTATAAAGAAAATAAAGCATATGAGATTCAAGTCTCCCATAGACGCTTTCTCTTTAGGTTGAGATAGGTATTGAGATTCCGCTCCTCGTGAAGTTGCTTTGTTAGCTCCAACACCTTGTATTTGTAAGCATGAAACTAAGTCTCAAAGGTATCTCTTTCCTCCTTCGGTTGAATCCGAGACTTCTGCAACTCTTCCAGATCTGTAGGCATGTCCAAATGAAGAATAGTATAAGAAACATCTCCTTCAGCAACATGCTCCACAGTTATTGGTAGGACAGCAGGGTATGGCATCATAAGAGTTTGAGCACGAGACCGCACCCACCTGAGATAAGATTCCATAGGAATGGAGTGATTTGGTTCCAAAGTATTGTTGTTGATCTTATTCACCATGCTCCAAGCTCGTATAAACCTTTGATGGTAATCTTGAAGATCGTTGTCGTAATCAAACACGATATCCTGAATAAGCATGTCATGAGGACCATTACTCCGAGCGTAACCAAAATGACGTAGTGCTAGAGAAGAATTGTAGGTAATGCCTCCTCTTATGCCAAGGAGTGGCATATTAGGGAATTCTCCGCAAGGGTCCATGATAGTGAAATTCTCCATAGATCTGGAACACCAATGAATGTCTGAATGAGAAAGTGACATTATTCTTTTAGACCGCCTCCAACCTTGCACATTCTTCATCACAGATCGAGGAAGGTGTGAAATAAACCACCTTGATAGTAGAGGTATGCAACACGTCAGAGTTCCTCTCGCCTTCGTAGTACGAGTACGAAGAGAGTGTAAGATATATCCAAGCAAAGTAGGCACCAGATTGTGACTCAGAAATATGTTGATGGCGTGTACATCTATGGACTGGTCTGGATTAGGGAACAACACTAAACCATAAATCAATAAGGCTAAGATCTCCTCAAAGGCATCATAACTCAAAACATCCAGGAATATTTGGGCTTTCTCCATCAATACCTTAGCAAGAATACCCTTAGTTCCACTTCTCGTTTCCAATATAATGTTTGACTTCCTTAGATGTAAGGCTGCAACAATGAATTCAGGTTTAGGGTCTTTCCCTAAGCCTGTGAAAGGTTTCTGATCAAGGATAGGCACACCAAGTAATTTGGAGAATTCTTCCATTGTGGGCACCAGCTGATAATCGGGAAATGTTAAGCAATGATGTTTAGGATCAAAGAACTGGAACAGAACACTCATCATATCTTCATCAAACCCTAAAGTAACCAAGTCAAGTAGGTGACCATGCTTCTTGATGAATTGAGAGCTTTCAGAAACTTTAGAGACCAATTCCTTAAGCTTGGGAGGTATCCTTACAAAGTTGACTCAGATAGTGTTCCTACGAGCAGAAACCATAACCTGCAACAAAGAACAGAGATGAATCCTTTGGTCCTTGAAATGGTTAGTGAGAATGCTATGCTTATGATGTCAAGATGTTATAATGTTATGTCCAAACACGAACATGTGGCACACGCAAGCAATTCAGACAACAACCCTAGGTTTAGAGGCTTGCATGAGGTTTATGTTAGAACACAAATTGGTGTTTCTTATATCTCTATGTTTTGATGATAACTTTTATGGAATTTTGTATTAAGAAAATATACACTCTAAAATTTGTTCAAGTATTATTGTTTCAGGTATAAAATTAAATACTCTTAAAGAAGCAAAATACATAAGTACAAAGAAACTATGCAAGGCTCTGAAGCATCAAATGCAAGACTATCAGAAGATTCTGAAGCGCTGCCAGAAGGATCTGAAGCAAAAGCTACAGAATGATCTGAAGTGTCAATGAAAGAAGTGTACAAAAGTTGAAAGCTCTGATCTAATCAGACTCTGAAGTCCTTTTCACTGCAAGTTCAGAGGCTTTGATAACCAGACTCTTATCATTAATATTCACGCTCAAGCACATAATGCTGCATACTCTGATGAAGACTCTGATCAAGATTGAGACTCTGATATATTAAGATCTGATCATCTATCAAGGCTCTGATCATCTCATTCATTTTAGCTCTGATCATCTTAAAATTATGCATTCCTTTAAGCTTTCTCTGAAGTGCAAATTATGAAGATTTCATCCTGAAGGAAGCTTGTTGAAGAAGGTGTAAACTTGATTAGACGTGGTGCTACTTCCAAAGTAACCAACGACTATTTTGTCCAAAGAAGTGACGTGGTGCAAATCCCAAGGCTTCTACAACCATACCTTTCTTGCAGAAAGCATATCTCTGCCCATACTTTTGGTGATGAAAAGTCTTACAAATTTAATATTATATACAGCTGCACATCACTCAAAGCAATTTGGAAAAGCTATAAAAGGAGAACTTCTACAACATTTTAAAGCTTCTAATTCACTACTCACCATTTGCTCATTGCTAGTTCACTCAGAAAGAAATACACGCTTGATTCATCAAAGTGAAAATCTCACAAAGATCTTATTCATTTGATCTCTCATAAAACCATATAGTTTTTGTTGTACTTAATCTTAAGTGTAAGCATCACAGTTGTGATACAACTTATTAGAAGCATTCAAACACTTGTTAGTTTACATTAATTTGTAAGAAGTTCCTTAAGAAGACTAAGGTGTGGTCAGTAGTTCTTGAGAAGACTAAGACAGTTGTTCTTAGTGCTTTCTATTGTAATCAGTTGATCAATAGTGGATTAAGTCCTTGTAGAGAAAGGCAAATCATCTTTGATAAGGTGGACTGGAGTAGTTGAGTTCAACGAACCAGGATAAAAATCTTGAGTTGTTTTTATTGCCATATTTCTTAAAACTCTTATTCAACCCCCCCTCTAAGTGTTTTTCTCACCTTCAGTTGGTATCAGAGATCCGGTTCAATTTGTGCTATCACTTAACCGTGACCAGAAAAGATCCAGTGGGAAAAACTCTTGATACTCTTGGTTGATATTCATTATGGCTGCTGAAACTTCAACACCCAACAACAATAAATATGAAGAAAGAGTCAGCACAAAACCTCCCATGTTTGACAGAGAGAAATTTGATTATTGGAAAGATAGACTAAAAATTTTCTTTATAGGATTTGATGTTGATCTTTGGGACTTAGTTATTGATGGATATGTTCATCCCACTGATGGGAATGGCAAGAAAGTTGACAGAAAATCAATGATTGAGAAGCAAAAGAAGGAATTCAGAAATCAACACAAAGCTAGAACTATCTTGTTAAATGCTATATCTCATACTGAGTATGAGAAAATAACTAACATAGAAACTGCCTTTGATATATTTGAATCCCTGAAGATGACTCATGAAGGGAACTCTCAAGTTAAAGAAACCAAAGCTCTGGCGCTGATCCAGAAGTATGAAGCTTTCAAGATGGAAGAATTTGAATCTATTGAAGCCATGTTTTCCAGATTCCAGATTCTCACTGCTGGCCTAAAAGTTTCTGGACAAGGGTTACTCTACAGCAGATCATGTCAAGAAAATAATCAGAAGCTTGCCAACCAGATGGAGACCCATGGTCACTACTCTGAAGCTGGCAAAGGATCTGAACAAGATTACGCTGGAGGAACTAATCAGTTCTCTAAGGAGTCATGAGATTGAACTAGAGGAAGATGAGCCTCTAAAGAAAGGTAAGTAAATTGATTTAAAATCTAATAAAGTTGTTAAAGCATTACAGGTATTAGAAGAAAGCTCTGAAGAGTCTGCTTCTGAAGATGAAGAAGAACTATCCTTGCTGTCCAGAAGAATCAACAAACTCTGGAAGAATAAGCAAAGGAAGTTCAAGAACTTTAGAAAACCAGATCAACACAAAGAATCTTTTGGGCACAGAAGATCTGGAGAACACTCTGGATACAAAAGATCTGGATAATCCTCTAGACACAGACGATCTGGAAAAAGAGAGGTTGTTTGCTATGAATGCAAAGAACCTGGGCACTACAGGAGTGAATGTCCAAAGCTTCAGAAGGAAAACCCAAAAACAAAGTCAGATCACAAAAAGAAAGTTCTGATGGCTACCTGGGATGACTCAGATGCATCTGATTCATCATCAGAGTCAGAAGAGGAATGTGCTAATGTAGCATTCATGGCTGACATTGAAGACAGTGTTGAATCATCTGGATCAGAATCAGAATCTGATTCTGAGGAGGTATTTGCTAAACTTTCTAGACAGGAACTTGTTGAAAGTCTATCTGATATTATTGAAAACTATAGCAAAGTTAAACTCAAATACAAAACGCTTCTAAAGCATATTGAATTTGAGAGTAACAAGTTTGAATCAGAAATAGCTGAACTAAAAGCTGAAAATCTTCAATTGAAAAATAATTTAGAATCTGCTCAACTAAACTCTGATTCAAAATCTGAATCATGCTCTAAAAATATTTTACAAGAGTATGACTATAGTTTCAGGAAGTTTCTAACTAAAAGCCTAGATAGAGGCAAAATGGATTCAATGATCTATGGTATTAGCAGAAACTATAGAAAAGGTATTGGATATAAATCTTTCTCTTATGAAGATTCAAATCCAAAATCTGTAGACAAACTGGATATCAAGTATCCTCCTTTATATTCTCAGTTTACATTTGGTCACTTAAATGATATTAAACACACAAGTTCTAATCAGAACAAACCTGTGTTTAATAAATCTAAAGCTAATCAGAACAAGTCTTATGTTGAAAGACAAAAGTTTAGAAAAAGCTTTAAGGCAACTAACCAAAAAAGACCCAAGAAGATATGGGTACCTAAGGATAATATAATCTATGTTGCAGACATCCTTAGCAGCAAAGTCAAGACTCCAGTCATGGTACCTGTACTCTGGATGCTCACGACATATGACGGGAAAAAGGTCTATGTTCCAAAGTCTGGAGCTTAGATCTGGAGGAGATGTCGAGTTTGGAGGGAATCAGAAGGGCAAGATGATTGGCTCTGGAACCATAGGCAATAGTAAACTTCCTTCCATAACTAATGTCTTGCTTGTTGAAGGATTAACTCATAATCTATTGTCCATAAGTCAATTAAGTGACAATGGTTATGACATAATATTTAATCAAAAGTGTTGCAAAGCTTTTAGTCAAAAGGATGGCTCAATCATCTTTAATGGTAAAAGGAAAAACAACATTTATAAAATTAGTCTTTCAGAACTTAAGGTTCAGAATGTTAAATGCCTTATGTCTGTTAATGATGAGCAATGGGTCTGACACAGAAGATTGGGTCATATTAATATGAGACGTATATCTCAAATTAATAAGCTTAATCTGGTCAGAGGACTTCCTAATCTGAAGTTCAACTCAGATGCTCTTTGTGAAGCATGTCAGAAAGGACAATTTTCAAAATCATCTTTCTAATCCAAAAACGTTGTATCAACTTCAAAACCATTAGAGTTACTTCACATTGATCTGTTTGGACCAGTGAAAATTGCATCCATCCGAGGCAAGAAGTATGGATTAGTCATTGTTGATGACTACAACAGATGGACATGGGTAAAATTCCTAAAACACAAGGATGTGTCACATTCTGTGTTCTTTGACTTCTGCAAACAAGTCCAAACTGAAAAAGATTTCAAAATTGTTAAAGTCAGAAGTGATCATGGTGGTGAATTTGAAAACAAACATTTTGAAAAATATTTTAATGAAAATGGCATTGCTCATGATTTCTCCTGTCCTAGAACTCCACAACAGAATGTAGTTGTAGAGAGGAAAAATAGAACTTTGCAAGAGATGGCTAGAACCATAATCAATAAGACTAACATGGCAAAACATTTTTGGGCAGAAGCAATTAAACAACATGTTACATTCAGAATAGAGTGTATATTAGATCTATTCTGGAAAAGACTCCTTATGAATTGTGGAGGAATAGAAAGCCAAACATTTCTTATTTCCATCCTTTTGGATGTATTTGTTTTATGCTGAACACTAAAGAGAATCTTAACAAGTTTGATTCTAAAGCACAAAAGTGTTTCATGCTTGGATATTCTGAACGCTCTAAAGGCTACAGAGTATACAATACTGAGACACAAGTTGTGGAGGAATCTATACATGTTAGATTTGATGATAAGCTTGGCAATCAAAAGCCAAAGCAGATTGAAAACTTTGCAGATGGAGAAGTTATTCTCATAGAATATGAGAAACCAGAGGTAGAGAAAGCTCAAGAAGAAGCTACACCAAATGCAACTCCATTGGCTGCTCAGATGAATAACATGAATATTTCTGAAGAACCAACAGTTAAAGGATCATCCAAAATCAAGACTTCTCATCCAGAAGAAATGATTATTGGGAAGAAAGATGACCCTATAAGAACAAGGTCATTTATCAGATCATCTGGAACATCACTTCTTGGGTTGGTGTCTATTATTGAACCAACATCTATGGATGAGGCTCTGAGTGACAATGATTGGATACTTGCAATGTAATATGAGCTAAATCAATTGACAAGAAATGATGTGTGGGATCTGGTTCCTAGACCAGAAGGTTTCAACATTATTGGAACAAAGTGGGTATTCAGAAATAAACTAAATGAGCAAGGAGAAGTTGTTAGGAACAAGGCAAGGTTGGTAGCTCAAGGTTACAGTCAACAAGAAGGAATTGATTACACTGAAACTTATGCTCCAGTAGCAAGGTTAGAATCTATACGCCTTCTTATTTCATTTGCTGCACAACATAACATCACTCTATATCAGATGGATGTTAAGAGTGCCTTCTTAAATGGCATTATAGAAGAAGAAGTTTATGTCCATCAACCTCCTGGTTTTGAAAGTGATAAATTTCCAGATCATGTTTTCAAACTCAAAAAATATCTTTATGGTTTGAAACAAGCTCCTAGAGCTTGGTATGAAAGATTAAGTAATTTTCTTCTGGAAAAGAACTTTATCAGAGGCAAAGTGGACATGACTCTTTTCTGTAAAACATTTAAGAAAGATTTACTAGTGTGTCAAATTTATGTGGATGATATTATTTTTGGATCTACCAATATTATGCTGGGAAAGGAGTTTGCTTTGTCTATGCAGGCTGAATTTGAAATGAGCATGATGGGAGAACTTACATTCTTTCTAGGAATCCAAGTAAATCAGACTCCAGAATGCACATATATTCACCAGACTAAATATGTTAAAGAGCTTCTGAAGAAATTCAATCTGAATGAAAGCAAATTGGCAAAGACTCCAATGCATCCTACAAGCACACTTGGTAAGGAAGAGGTAAGTAAGAAAGTTGATCAAAAACTTTACAGAGATATGATTGGATCTCTCTTATATTTGACTGCTTCAAGACCTGATATTTTATTCAGTGTGTGTCTATGTACTAGATTCCAATCAGATCCTAGAGAATCTCACTTAACAGCTGTTAAGAGGATTCTAAGGTATCTGAAAGGTACTACTAATGTGGGTCGGTGTTACAGAAGATCTAATGAGTATAAATTAGTTGGATTCTGTGATGCTGACTATGCTAGAGACAGAGTAGAACGTAAAAGTACTTCTGGAAGCTGTCAATTTCTTGGAAGTCATCTGATCTCCTGGTTCAGCAAGAAGCAACCCACAATTGCACTTTCAACAACAGAGGCAGAATATATTGCTGCTGCTAGTTGTAGCACCCAGATGCTCTGGATGAAAAGTCAACTGGAAGATTATCAGATTTTTGAGAGTAACATTTCTATCTTCTGTGATAATACTTCTGCTATATGCTTATCTAAAAACCCCATTTTACACTCTAAAGCCAAGCATATAGAGATTAAACATCATTTCATCAGAGACTATGTTCATAAGGGAATAATCAATTTAAACTTTGTAGATACAGATCATCAGTGGGCTGATATCTTTACAAAACCTCTTGCTGAAGATAGATTTAAATTTATTCTGAAAAATATAAGTATGGACTTCTGTCCAGAATAAAATATTCATCAGATGAAATTTTTTTCAGATGATAAATGTCTAAACTCTGAAGTATTTCTTCTGTTCAATTCTGTGTTTATTTATTTGTGTGTAAATCTGAACTAACAAGGTGCAAAGGATCTGAATGTTGCCTAACGTTTCATTTCTCAAAGAGTTTCAGAGGCACATGCAAGCAAACACGTGTAGCTCAGAATCTGGAAAGGTAGAGTGCACCATACTGAATTGACGTTTGAGGTATTGCTTTGAAAATTCAAATCTCTTGATTTTCCCCCCTTCTGTCAGAATCTTAAATGATTGATATGATTTTATTCCTTGCATTAATTGCTTGATATGATTATGTTTCACTTCTTTCAATGCTTGTGTGTACGCGTGAGATTGTGTGTCCTTTTGCATGCCTAAAATTGCTCTATAAAATCTCACAACACTTCACAAATCACACTTTACATTCTTTTCACTTCTCATATGCATTTCTGTCTTCTCTATTGCTTCCATCTTATTTCAAAACCCAAAACCTCTCGTAAACCCAAACGCATCTCAAGAACTTCAATGGCTTCACCATCTTCAACATCTGCTCAGATGCAAACCTCAACTGCTGCTGCATCTTCTCCAAATGCTGTTGGTTCATCCCAAATTGTCGTTGTGTACAAGGCACTTATGAGAACTCTTCTCACTCCAATCAAAGACCATGAAGTTCTGTGTGAGAACTTTGTGGATTTTGAATCCATCAAAGAAAATGGTTTTGATCTCTATTCAACCATCAAAACTCAGAACTGGGAAAAGTATTTTGACAGGATGATGGGTCCTGTTTATCCTACCTTGGTGAAGGAATTCTGGATACACACTCATGTTTGCCCTAAGTTCATTCATTCTTCTGTTTTTGAGAAGGAAATTGTCATCACTGAAAAGTTAATCAGACAACTACTTGAGTATAAGGAAACTGATGGAATCACAAGTATGGCTACTGATCGTGTGGATTTGGCTGACATTTTTCAAGAAGTTTGTGTTTCTGGGGAACCATCCAACAAGGTTAGAGATCTGAAGCCTATTTATAGAATCTGGGCCAAGATTTTCATGAGTTCTATCTTTCACAGAAAATCTTCTAACTCACCAGATTATGTGAACTCATAACAAATGTATTTCATGTTCTGTATGAGTAAAGGCAAGAAGGTGGATCTGCCTTATCTTCTGTTCACTCATCTTCTGAACCATATCAAAGAAACAAGAGAAGAATTAAGGGTTAAAGTTGGAAAAATCAGAACTTGGATCTCTATGGGAAGACTGATATCAGACATTTTAACAGAGAATGGTCTTGTGAAACATCTGTTTGATGCTGGAGTGACAGATGATCTGTCTTATGTTATAGGATCTGTCATCAATGGAAACACTCTGAAAAGAATGAAGGTCATTTCAGAGCTTGCTGGAAAACCCAAGAAATTTAACTCTGAATACGTCAGCAGAAGGAGAATTCCTTTGGCAGATTTTCCTATGTTCAGTGCTGATGAACCTAGGCACATCATTCTGACATTCATTTCTGAATGTTTGAGATATGGTATCCCTCTGCCTGCTAACATAGTTTAGAAGGAAGGAGAAGTATTGCCAAATCTTTTGAGAGAAAGGCGCAAGAAGAGGAAAGCTGAGGAAGGATCTGTTGCACAACCCAAGAGGAAAGCCTCTGATGCTGCTGGCAAATCTGAGAAGGACAAGAAGCAGAAGGAAAATCCTCTAGAAGCTACCGTGTAAGAAATTAGAGAAACAATTCAACAGGTATTAACATCTGATCCCAAACCATCTGTACCTTCACCCTCACCTTCACCTCCATCATCTCCTCCTCAACCATCTGAACCTCATTCATCTGAACCCATTTCATCTCCTCACAAACATTCTCAACCATCTTCTGTTCAACTACCATCTGAACCCCCTCAACATAAATCTTTTGAACAACAACCCCCTCAACAAACACAATTTGAACCACAAAAACAACAATCCTTTGAACAACAAACACAATCTGAACCACAAAAACAATCTGAACCACTCTCTTCTACTTAACCACCAGAAGAACCAATCATCCAAAATCCTGAACCATCTGTCCAACAACCATCTGAAGACATTCTGGATGTGCAACCTATTGCAACCATGTATGTCCTCTTTTCAACTTCATGTCATTCAACTGAATCATCTGATTTTGATGACTCTGAAGTCCCCTCACCAACTAGCTTACAAATTCCTGATCCTTATAAACCATTACCATCTGACCTACCTGCATCTGACAACCCTCTTTGCTTCAAATTCAACTTCACATATTTTATACCACCCTCATCTGATGTTGTTACATCAACACCATCTGATGGTGACACCTCTACTCCTCAACTCACCATACCACAACCATCTGAACCACAACCATCCATACCCCAACAATCTGAACAACCACCATCTGAACAACCATCATCTGATCACCCACCTCCTGAACAAAACCAAACACCTCCTGAACCATCACGACCAGTCACCATAGAAGACTTTCTGAACCCCAAACCCAGATAAGATGTTTCTACTCTGTTCAATAATTTCAAGAAGGAAATATGTATGGGGATTGCTTCTGTGGAGAAAGAGTGCATGGCTAGTATGGATCTTGCTGAATCTGAAGCTTCTTGGAACAGATTCATCTCTAAGTTCAACTCTGATGCATCTGACCTTAGAACACTCTGTGCTGATGATGCAAAGGCAAAGTTTGCTGAGATGGTCAGACAGACTCTGCTAAGCATTATCACAACCCCAGTGCTTCTTCTGGAAGATGCTCCTGTTGAAGATTCTACAATGATAGAAGATACTCCTGCATCTGACATGGAAATTGATCATCCAATGGCAACTGCATCTGCTTTTGAACCTTCTGCATCTGAGATGAAGACTGAGATTCCAGATGTTGTCCAAAAAGTCAAGGAAATCAGAACATGGATGATAAAACAGGAACAGACTACTGAAGAGATCAAGACTTGGATGGCCAAGCAAGAAGAGTCCACTGCTAAGATTACGGATCTTCTGACCTTGATTGCTTCTCGCCAGCCCTAGTTTTCTTTTCCATGTCTTTGCATTCTTGTTTTGCACTTATTTTTTGTTTGTTCTATTTTCTGTCATCTGATGTATGTACATCTAATCTTTTTGTGCTATTTGGATCTGAATGAATCTAGCTGTTATGTTTTTCATTTATGTGTTGTGTTTTTCTCTTCTTCTGTTATCTTTTCTGTCTTTAAAATTCTTTTTGATTATGACAAAAAGGGGGAGAAAGAGAATTTGATTGTTCAATCCATAAACAATACTAAAATGAAATTCAGACATTGTTTTAATCTAACATTGAATCTTAAGACTTTCAGATCTTATTAATTCATCTAACAAAAATGATCTGAAGTTACCCTAAGAATTACCCAACCAGGCTCTAATCCTTGAAACAAATTTAACTCTGACTCTGGAAGAGATACCAAACTCTTCATTTTGAAAGAAATCATCAGACTCTAATTCTGGAAAGCATCTAAGCTCTAATTCTTTCTCTCAACAAGGATTTCTACCAGGTTCTGAAATATACTCAAGCAAAAAGGGAAGTGTTCTCTTCTATTAGAGTATTCATTTCAGGGGGAGATTCTTAATCTCTGGAGGAGTTATATATTTTATTTCTCTTTATTGAACAAAATTCCCTATGTTTTGTCATCATCAAAAAGGGGGAGATTGTTAGAACACAGATTGGTGTTTCTTATATCTCTATGTTTTGATGATAACTTTTATGGAATTTTGTATTAAGAAAATATACACTCTAAAATTTGTTCAAGTATTATTGTTTCAGGTATAAAATTAAATACTCTTAAAGAAGAAAAATACATAAGTACAAAGAAACTATGCAAGGCTCTGAAGCATCAGATGCAAGACTATCAGAAGATTCTGAAGCGCTGCCAGAAGGATCTGAAGCAGAAGCTACAGAATGATCTGAAGCGTCAATGAAAGAAGTGTACAAAAGTTGAAAGCTCGGATCTAATCAGACTCTGAAGTCCTTTTCACTGCAAGTTTAGAGGCTTTGATAACCAGACTCTTATCATTAATATTCACGCTCAAGAACATAATGCTGCATACTCTGATGAAGACTCTGATCAAGATTGAGACTCTGATATATTAAGATCTAATCATCTATCAAGGCTCTGATCATCTCATTCATTTTAACTCTGATCATCTTAAAATATTTCATTCCTTTAAGCTTGCTCTGAAGTGCAGATTATGAAGACTTCATCCTGAAGGAAGCTTGTTGAAGAAGCTGTAAACTTAATTAGATGTGGTGCTACTTCCAAAGTAACCAATGACTATTTTGTCCAAAGAAGTGACGTGGTGCAAATCCCAAGGCTTCTACAACCATACCTTTCCTGCAGAAAGCATATCTCTGCCCATACTTTTGGTGATGAAAAGTCTTACAAATTTAATATTATATACAGCTGCACATCACTCAAAGCAATTTGGAAAAGCTATAAAAGGAGAACTTCTATAACATTTTAAAGCTTCTAATTCACTACTCACCATTTGCTCATTGCTAGTTCACTCAGAAAGAAATACACGCTTGATTCATCAAAGTGAAAATCTCACAAAGATCTTATTCATTTGATCTCTCATAAAACCATATAGTTTTTGTTGTACTTAATCTTAAGTGTAAACATCACAGTTGTGATACAGCTTATTAGAAGCATTCAAACACTTGTTAGTTTACATTAATTTGTAAGAAGTTCCTTAAGAAGACTAAGGTGTGGTCAGTAGTTCTTGAGAAGACTAAGACAGTTGTTCTTAGTGCTTTCTATTGTAATCAGTTGATCAATAGTGGATTAAGTCCTTGTAGAGAAAGGCAAATCATCTTTGATAAGGTGGACTGGAGTAGTTGAGTTCAACGAACCAGGATAAAAATCTTGAGTTGTTTTTATTGTCATATTTCTTAAAACTCTTATTCAACCCCCCTTCTAAGTGTTTTTCTCATCTTCATTTTAAAGGTAAGTACCCTCCCACTGAAGTTTAGTTGGTTCATCCTGTCGTAGAAATAGTAACTGGGTTCTACGGGATCTCAATATCATTGATTATTCTCAAAGGTTGTTGTTCAGTAGGCAACTGACTTGTCAACCAAAACTCCCTTAGATTATAATCTCAATGAGCGTAGTGTCGAGTATCAACCAACTTCAGTCTTCACCAAAGCCGATTATCTCACTACTTTCTAAAGACCAAGATGGGTCAATTAGGGTTCTAAAAGTTAATTAGTGTTAATGACAACGTATGGCAGCCTCATATTATCCTCAACTGACTTAAGGAACATAAGTACCCACCAAAGAAGTCACACTAACTGTAGCCACCAGATCAACCATATCGGTATATGCCGTATAGTTTCCTTGGTTTATTGCTACTTACCTAAGGTACACTAGACCCGGGTTAGGATCTTTCACACAAAAGCCCAACAAGTAAGTAAAGCAACCAAGACAAACAAATAAGTGATCTAATTCCTAAGGGAACCCCTCTTTTACCAAGTACATCCCAGCAGAGTCGCCAGTTCTGTAACACGGTGGGAGAACTGACTTGGTGTTTTTGTTTGACAAAAACATGTGTGGATAGCAAGAGTCGCCACCGACTTTTATTTTATCCAATAGGAAAGGCTATAAAAGAACAGAAAAGACCTTTTTGAAAAGATTTTGAGTTCGGGGGGTAGGTTATATAAAGGGAAGGTGTTAGCACCCTTTATATCCATGGTTATCCATGAGCTCTTAGTTATTTAGCTCACTTGTTTTTTTGAAAAGTAATGTAAAATGTATGTTTAGAAAAGATTTTCAGAAGTTCTTTGTAGCGATCCTCATATGGATGTATACAAAGCCTTGAGTTTGGAAATATTTTGAAAGTGGGGTGTAAAGAATTTTTTTTTTTGAAAAAAATGATCAAGTATTTAAGTGCTACCTACCTTATGTTTGTAAGGTATTTCTTGTTATTTATTTCCTTTAAGGGTAAGACTGTCCTTACTATTAGTGAGTAAATAATCTTTACCTTGGATGTTAAGGGACGGGCGTAGGGTCATCATATAGTCAAAGAAGGCAACATGTAGGGGTGTCTTAGTAATTCGAAGGGACTATCATCATTTTTGTAGGGTCATCGAAGGACAAAATCATTTATTCCGTAGGCAACTTCGAAGGGACTATGATCCTTTTAACTTTAAAAGGACTTGATGATTTATCTGTTTGCAGGGACATCACTTAAGCCACCCCTACATTCGAGGGACTTGACCATATTAAGACAACTAAGAGGGGTAACCCTAGGAGGTGTAGATGGCGATCGTAGAACGATCGACTTACGTGTGTGAGTGATTATTTTCATATATTTCTTTTATTATTGATTCTCTAAGTTCAATTTATTCAATTAGATCTTTTCACGCCCTAGATTACTAACCAAGCAATTAAATATTTACGGAAATAATAAAAAAACAAGAAATAAAGTCCTAAACTATTACACGGCTTCGGGGCAATTACAGAATAATCGGCGCGAAAAAATAAATTACATAAGGAAAATCCTATACAATCCTCTAAATAATATAAATAAAGTAATGAAAATAAATTAAATTAGGAAATTAATTGTTTTTAAAAAATAAAGATCAAGTTTAGAAAATGAGGGTCTAATTAGTGTTACTGAAAAATTAGGGTTTTAAAATTAATCTAAACCTAGTTATATTCATTTACAATTTTAATTAATAAATTAAAAAAAAATTATGTGAGAGAAAAAAATAAAATTATATGATAGAATTTATTTTAAGAAAAATAATTAGTGAGCAGTTAGTAAAGATTAATGATTAATTAAATTAATAATAATGTTTTAATAATAATAACTATAAAACATAAAAAAGGAAGAAATTCACTAAAAATAAGTGATCATATCTTGCAAAGCTTATGCCTTAACCATGACACTTCTTGAAACCTGCATCATATCTTGCAAATAAATGATCAAAACAAACCTAAACATGATTATGAAGATCATTATGAAGAGAAAATATGATAAAGTGCAATGAAATAAAAGATTAGAAAGAAAAAAAAAAGAAGAATGAGAGGCGGCGTGTTCATGGGATGCACTTCGTGAGGTCTCAACCTTCAAGTCTTTGTGGGATAGGTTCCTAGGATCTTGAGGAATGTGAATGGACTTGTAGAGCTGATTGAATCTTATTGCAAAA
Organism: Lathyrus sativus; assembly: GCA_963859935.3. Taxonomy (NCBI): domain Eukaryota; kingdom Viridiplantae; phylum Streptophyta; class Magnoliopsida; order Fabales; family Fabaceae; genus Lathyrus; species Lathyrus sativus. The sequence continues at coordinate 635,140,945 of OZ012738.1, forward strand.
CTGTTTTAAGATTTTTCTAAGGTTCTTATGGCTTACAAAAAAATTTTCTCTCCTCTTTTCATTCTGACTTTGTTGTGTATATAAAGTAGTATAAATTAGGGTAAACAATTGGGCCTTGGTTGGAGTTTATGGGTTGCTTGAAGATGAAGGAGCCAATTATCATAATTGTAAAAAAAATCAAATTAAATAATACCATATTGGTCTTGAACGAATTTGGATGACTTCAATCACTTTGAATACCATATATTTGATCCTAAAATAAATCTTAAATCAAATCTTTGATTTTTTATAATTTATTTTAATTAAAAATGATTTTAAATGATAAAAATAAAAAATAATAAAAAATAAATGATAAAAATCAGAAAATATGGTCATTGGGTCGTGAATGACTATATCTTCAAGTTTGAGTTGCAATTTTATGGGCCCATTTGAAAAGAATTGGAGTTATGGCCCTTTTTACTTCATACACCCCTTGAAAAATTAACAACTTTGACAATGCATAACTTCCTCAATTTTGATGCTATGGAGGTGTTCTAAGACTTTTTAGAAATCTTAGTGTATCCTCTAATAAACCCTTTTGGTCCCATGTCCATATTTTTTTACCATTTTCAAATTATGAGCTTTGGAAAAAGTTGACTTTTTGTTGACTTTCAAAAGGACCTATAATATTTTGGCTCATATCTTTCAAATGAAGCATTTTTAGGCTTGACTTGTGAGACACAAAGTATTAGAGAATTAAACTTCCTTCAAAATGAGATTTGGATGAGAAATTTTTGATGAAACATGTGAAAGTTATGGCTGGTCAAAGTTCAGTTGACTTTTCCTACACAAAACCCTAATTTAGCAACTTCCGATTCTTGATGATCTGAGGTTTCCATGATGAATCATGATCGACCCTTGATCAAATGATGAATTTCACCTTGTAATCTTGATGTTGACCAAAATCTTGAAGTTTGACTTTGAGTTGACCACAATTGTCCTCAGTTGACTTTTTGACCAAGTTAACTGATTTTCAGGTATCTGAGCATCTGACTGGCCAAACTTGTGAGGAAATCTCTGAAACTTGACATGGGGATTCTTTGAAGTATATGGGATGTTATGAAGTCCATTTTAAGTTTCATAAGTCCATTTTGCTCGGGGATACTCAAAACCCTAGTTCTAAGATCCACTGTTCAGGAGGAGGCTTTGATGAAACCTTCAATCCCTTTGACCAATTGCGAATCTTGTGACTATTAAGCAACCTCTTGGGACACATTGTCTTGAATATGGGATGGTAAATTTTGGGGTACAACAAGTGTCAATTGCTTTTGCGTTAGCCATATCAAAGCGCTTGAGTAGCTCACAACAACACTTTGTTTGTATTACGAGTGCTCCTTCTTCGAGTTGTTTGATTTGGAGTCCAAGGAAGTAATTTAGCTCCACCATCATGCTCATTTCAAACTCACTCTGCATCAACTTAAAAAATTCCTTGATCAAATGCATGTTAGTAGATCCAAAGATAATGTCACATACATCAACTTGTACTAATATGGAGTATTTTCCTTGACGTTTAATAAAGGGGGTAGTATCAACCTTCCCTATTGAGTATCCTTGGTCTATTAAAAATTTTCTAAGACGCTCATACCAAGCCATAAGGGCTTCTTTGAGATCGTACAAAGCATGTTTAAGCTTATAAGCATAGTTAGGATACTCATGACTTTCAAAATCGGGAGGTTGAGATACATAGACCTCTACATTAATGTATACGTTTAAGAAAGAACTCTTAACATCTATTTGGAATAATTTGAAATTCTTAGAACAAGCATAGGCTAGAAAAAGGCATATAGCCTCAAGTCGAGCAACAAAATCATATGTTTCCTCATAGTGTATGCCCTCATCTTGGTTATAGCCTTACGCCACTAAGCACGCCTTGTTCCTAGTTATAATTATGTTTTCGTCAAATTTGTTCCAAATACCCATTTGGTACCAATCACTCGATGATCTTGCGAAGGGGGGACAAGATCACAAACCTCATTTCTTTTGAATTAGTTCAACTATCTTGCATTGCTAAAAACCAATTTTCATCGAGTAAGGCCTCTTTGGAATTTTTAGACTCAATTTGAGAGATGACAAAAGTTACTTAGCTTGGATCGTGTAGTTACTACTTTAGAGATGTCTCCGGGGATATTGCCGATAGGATGATCCTTAGAGGATTTCCAAGATGGAAGAAGGTCATCGATTTCCAAGAACACTCTTTTCAGGGTTGTGATCTTGCTCCTCCTCAACTTTCACCGATTCAGGTTGATCAGTCCCTTTTTCAGTGTCTTTGAGTATGTCTTCTAAAGATACACCTGCACCATGAAAAGAAATACCTTTCCCGACATTTTTCAAATAAAATTCGTCAAAATTAGCATGCACAGATTCTTCTACAATAAATAACCTTTTATTGTATACTCTACATGCCTTACTAGTTAGAGAGTATCCAAGAATTATACCTTCATCGGCTTTTGAATCGAATTTTCCAATATACTCCTTACCATTATTTAACACAAAGCATTTACAACCAAAAACTTGAAGATGTGATACATTAAGTGTTCTGGACTAGGCCAGAGGCTAGCCCACCATTGGGCACGGCCCAACCCAGCTCCTCGTCATGGAGACCCAATGAAGGCCCAATCCATCAACGCATATGAGGAGCTCTCACACGTCTCCTCCACGGTCTCCACGTACCCCCCACACGGGGACACATCATCAGGAAACTACCCACCTTCCGAAGGTCATAGAGCAGTTGACCCAGGACGAAGACCACATGCTGGTCTTCCATACGCCACGTAAGCCCGAGAAGTTACTCTTATTGGGCCTTGCAATCCAACCCAGTGCAAAGTAACCATTGTCGCTACTCGAAAAATGCATCGTGCAACTACGGGGAGGCGAAAAAAGATAGACAGAAGAGTCGCCACCAAACTTTATTTATCCCATAAGGGGAAAGGAAAATATCAAGAAAACCTTAAGAAAGAAATGGATAAGACGATCTCACAACCAAGAACGGGTTCAGAAGCCGGTTATGCAAGGGGAAGATATTAGCACCCCTCGCATCCATCGTACTCGATGGGAACCATTTGTTTGTCGACGTGTGAATTTATTTGCTTAAATATTATGCTCTAAAAAAGTGTTTCATGGGGGTAAAAGAAGGGTTAGAAACAGGGGAAAGAGAGGTAACAAGGGAAGAAGAGAGAAAGAACAGACTCAGTAGGACTTCGTGGTTCTAGGCCTACGTATTCTCAATAGGTATGAGAAAGTCAGAGTCGACGTAGTTCAGGGAACTACAGATATAGGGGGGAATGTGCTCGGCAAGGATTGTGGCCCTTGTGTCTACGTATCTTTACTCAAAAGAAGTAAAGAATCAGAGCAGTCGTAGTTCGGCCTATGGTTTGTTAATGTTTTTATGGATGATGTTATCATGCGCGTTCTAGCAATTTAGGTATTTTGCGGCTCGCATGTGAGGAGACTTAAGCGTTACCTGTTTGCGGTAGAACGGGCGTATCATATCCTTTTTGAAATGATTAGGTTTTTGCCATGCGAGGCAAGATGTCACATTTGATTTGTGAGATTGTTTTTTAGGGGCGAGATAGATCCTCGGATAGTAACCTCTTGCGGGTAGTACCCAATTCTTTATCTAAAAGTTTCTTGTTATGAAAATGTGTGGCGAACATAGCATCCTCGTATTGAAAGATGAGTATCAAGACCACACACACTACAGTGAGTATCCTGACGCTCGGAGAGGAAGAAGACTACACTTAATCCTCTCTCTTTAATTCAATACAAAGAGAACTTCATTCTCTTATTAAAGATGTTTTTTGGTTTTGAATGGTAAGTGCTTTGCGACAGAGAATCCTACGGTAAATGTCAGCACTCGGGATAGGAGAAGGCCTACGCCTAACCACTCCACGACCATTCGAGTTTTTGTTAAGAAAAGAGTTTGAAAAAAAACACTCGGTACGGGACCGAGGTTTTAGGTGAGAAAGGTTGCGGAAGGAAGTTGGGAAAGGAGGTGGTAGAAAGAGATAGGTGATGGATAAAGTCGCGTCTTCATATTGAAAGACGTGTATCGAGACCACCCACACTACAGTGAGCATCCCAACACTCGGAGAGGAAGAAGTCTACACTTAATCCTCTCTTTTAATTCAATACAAAGAGATATTGATTGCTTTACGGAAGTGTTTTGAAAATACAATTGGTACATGGCCGAGTTTTTTAGGAGAAAAGGGATTGAAAACGTACAAGCGTCTTCGTATTGAAAGACGAGTGTCGAAACCACCCACACTACAGTGAGCATCCCAACACTCGGAGAGGAAGAAGTCTACACTTAATCCTCTCTTTTTAATTCAATACAAAGAGATATTTATTTTCTTGTTGAAAGGTGTTTTTGAAAATGCACTCGGTATGGGACCGAGGTTTTAGGAGGGAAGGTTTGGAAATGAGAACGTCTTCGTATTGAAAGACGAGTGTTGAAACCACCCACACTACAATGAGCATCCCAACACTCGGAGAGGAAGAAGTCTACACTTAATCCTCTCTTTTTAATTCAATACAAAGATAATTTAATTTTCTTTATTGAAGAGTTTTTTTAAAAATGGGCTAAAAAGCCCAATAACCAAAAGAAAAATAAAAATAAAAATTAAATAAAATAAAAAAAGATGGAAAACAAATTGGCACATTAAAATATAAGAAATAAAAATCAGAGTTTTTGGAATTTTATGGTATTTAAAGTTATTTTTTTAAAAATAAATAAAAGAAAATGAGAAAAGAGAAAAAAAATAAATAAACAAAAATGCAAAAAAAAAAGGAAAAGGGCCCTACCATGGGTTGAACCCATGACATCATGGTTCACAAACTAAAACCTCACCAACTCAACCAAACATGCACAAGTGACAATGGGTGGAGAAAGAAAGAAAAATAACAAAACAAAGAAAATAATAAAGTAAAATAACAAAACGACCCCAACAGGGCTCGAACTCAGGTTCATGGCATGGCAAGGTAAGTTACTAACCACTGAGGTGGCGATACATCCATTGTATAACGCCACCCCATTAAAACTAATACCAAAATAAGCGCAAATCTGGGCAAGGCATGAAGGCAAGCTCAAGGTAAAAAACTCAACATACAATTTCGCCATAACTTAATCAAATCTTGATCATTTTTAGTGAAATTTAAGTCTAAACTGCTTGAAATTTTATGAGGAATGCAATGGTGCCAACCAAATTTTAAAAAGATGTGTCCACCTTAAAACACGATGGAACATGCAAGGTGAGTTTTGGAAATGCAATTTTGAGTCTAAAGTTCAACACTGATGCAATTGAGGATGGTCAAGGATCTAATCATGATTCAAGTATGTTTCTCATGGATTATGCTCAAGAAAAAAACTCAAATCTGCCGTGAACCAGCAAGTGACTGTCAAATTGCAATTTTAATGAAATGGTTTGAACTAGCTTTGTATCTCAACAATGTTAAAACTATGAATTCAAAATAGCACCCAATTCAACAAGCCAAACTGCCAAATCTTATAAACTAATGGTACAGTACCAGTTCTTTGTACTAAACCAAAGCATAAGGGTAGCATCCAACATCCAATGCACTTAATCTCAATAAAACTTACAATGCCAAGAGTGAATTTTGATGGAAACAAAAGCTGGACCTTACCACAGTGGTAGATAGTTCATAAACAAAGTATCCATGAAAATTGAATATGCAGATTATCAGGCCTAGAGTAACAACTCTATCCTCCTACATGCACACAAGCAAGGTACCTACAAAGGTCCTACCAAGTACTAAACTCCTAGACTGTCCAAGACTTGCCTCTATGGTTTAGCCAATCCTAAAGTACCACAAGTCCATAACTTGATGACAATAGCCAAATCCCTTATCTCATGACAGTATCAGGCTTTGATCCTCAATCTCACACATTAATTCCAACAACTAAACTAGATGAAAGCTCTTCAAATTGTGAAAGCAAAATCACACCATACCTCAGCATGAGCATCAGAATTAAATAGCTAGCAACTAGGAGTCGATGAACTCAAACCTCAATGATGCTATTGTGAATCCAACAAGTGATAAAAGACAGTTCATGATTAAAAACAGCCCTAGGGTAAGATTCTAAAGACAGTCCTAATGCAAACTGTTCTAAGCAGAACTGATCCAACAAGATTAAGCCTCCAAATGAGGGGCACTTCATTATGCACCTCTATAATCTGGTTGACCAACTAAATATTAAATGCTCCAACAGAAACTACATATCCTAACCAGGAGATGCTACACACTAGTAGGTATAACCACCATGCTAAATCACACACAAAATGCCATATCTTGGAAAAATGAAATGCAAGCAGAAACTAGCAAGTCCTAGGTATTGACAGTAGGCCAAAACATTGGTACACTTACCAGTGGTTTTCACAACAAACTAAACATAAACTTACAAACTAAACCTGGCCAGGCAGTTAATCCAAAAACCTAACCTATGTGCACTCTTCAAAGACTAACTGGAATTCTAATTAGGATCCTAGGTTGACTAACCATCCCAATAAATTTAGATAATACATAGTAAACCAACAATCAAACATTACAACACTAAACATATTGAGATAGTTTTTTGAAACAAAGCAGAAATTTCATCACAATACAAACCATACATGCAGCAGTGAGCCATACATAGGCTGGACAGTCTTAACTCAAACATAGAAATAACAACCAGTACTTGGTATCACCTTGCCAAAATTAAAAAAACTATCACCTTAAACAAATGAAAAACAGAAGTCTAATATGGCCAAATGACACTAACTGGTATACCATGGCAAAGTATACACTTCAATTTGCAAACTTGGAAACTATTTGACAACATTGAACAGAAGCAACACATTGCTATACAACTTGCTACAAATTTGATGACAACAAAAGTTAACAAGTTCAAAGCAGTCATTGACAATTAGCTCTTGGTGTTCCAATCAATCTCCATTGAATGAATTCCAATCATGGCTCCAACAGTAGGTAAAAAAAAAAAATGAAAACCAACCACACAAGACTCTTTGGCTAACAGAAGCAATAACTTATGATGCAAATCTAATAACCTCAATACAACTACCAATGCACACATATAGGTCAGTTAGATTCACAAAAATCCAAGTATGACAGTTATTGTTTAATGCAAGCAAGTTCTGATATTAATTGAACATCCATGGTAAAGATTTTGGCAGCACTTAGACCAACAGGGAACATAACAGCAAGTGCTTGGTATTCCAGTCATTGATAGATTCCAGTTATAGTTCCAAAAGTAATAGCCAAGACTTGAAAGTCTTTTAGTATAGCAACATAATTAATGAGATTTTGGTTGAAAAAAGAAACAACTATACTTTTGAACTCAAAACAAGCAGGCTATGAACATCCTTGAATGGTCATGGTCCAAACTAAAACCTGCTGACTACAACTCTAAAGCAACAGTTGACTGCCAGCTCCAAGTATTTCAATCAGTACCATTGAGGAATCCCCATCATAGCTCTTATAGTGAGCAGGAAAAAAAACCAAACAACAAAAGTATTTTTGACAGAAGCTGTCGCGGTGAAATTTGGATACCAAACTATTAATTAGTTTGAATCTTATTCATTTGCAACCGAACTTTGATTTGTCCAAAGGAAGGGATAAAGATCGAAATTCCCACAATGCAATGCAAATGCAAGGTTTAGAGAGTTATAGGTCCGGGGGTCGGTTAAACTTAGGGAAGGTGCTAGCATCCTAAGTTTCTGTAGTACTCTACAGGAACCTCTTGTTTTATGTTTGTTTATTGCTAAGTGTTTACTTGCTTAAGGGTTGACAACTCTACTTGGAAAGAGAAGAAACACCCGGTCACTTGGGGATAAACACGACTAGAGTGACAGAACAAACATACATAAAGATGCGAAATGCATATGTCATGCTATCTATTTATATGCTATGCGTATGCTATATGCCAATGTTGACACAACAAATGGAAAGAGGAGACCAGAGATGAAATAAACATCTCAGAACAAACATCCGACCAATCCTCAAAGATAGAAGCACCGCTGGGGATAGGTGGAGAACTAGATACAGGATCACACTCATGCTTCAGGTTTTTTAAAAAACTTCTCTTGGGGAATAGAGAACATTCCACTTCAGGATATAACATCTTGGTAAGTCTGAAGATGAGAATAAAGATCTACGGGAGGTGGATCTAACTAATAGCTGGAGAACTCTGGATAAATATCATTCTACTGGAGAGATTTTGCTGGGGAGTTGATAAAGATATCCAAACCGAGGTTTCACAGGGGATAAAATAAATATCCACTTTAAAAGGGGGAACCTGGGTTAACAAAGTTGTTGAGCACGTCGTAGTCGAAACTCCAATGGGGATGAAATAAACATCCGCCTCGCTGAGGAAGAACGACGTTGATAGAGGTCTGCTGAGGAGCAAAATACGTCCACTTCATTAGGAAGGTGAAGTTGGAGAAGATCCACTGAGGATTAAAGTAATACCCATTTCATTGGGGAAGTGAAGTTAAGCAGATCACTGGGAATTCTCAGGTTACCAACTAGAGATTTCTTGCATCGAGAAGATTCACAGGAGAAGTGTCACGACCATCTGGAGTAAAATTTACCGGGGACATGAAGAATATTGTGAAATTGTTGAAAATTTGTATTGAAGACTGCGTGGTAGTCGCCATTTGAATAATAGTTATTGTGAGTGGGTAAGATAATCTTCATTTCTCATATGCCCCAAGTCATATGGTTTATGAGAAGAAGTCAATCTAAAAGGATTTTACAGAAAACATGGCATCAGGAATGCTCCAATGTTTCCAAACTCTTAGGGAGATTCGGATCTCGATGTAACCGGCTCTGATTAATGGTATTATGAATGAGTCTTCAAAACAACCCTTTAAGCGAAGTCAAATTTGCACAGAATAACCACTTGGAAATAACTTGTCTTAGGTCAGCAGAATTCTCAATCTTCATCCTCAGTGTCTGTATGTAATCTTTCTAAGATATCAAGCGAAGTTAGCAAGTCAGAAATGTTAATTTCAAAACTATTAATGCAACACACGTTTGTCTTGAAGTTTTGAAAAAAATATATCATAATAACTTGTGATCGGAATCACTAGTTAGGATATAAATTTGTTTTATAAGGCCAATCATCAAATTGAGCATAACTCATAGGAGTCAGAAAACGTTATCTAACTGAGTATGCTTTTAAATTAAACCTTACTTCAATTAGGACTTTTGAGGTTGTATCATAGTCTAGTTTACGATTTGTAAAACAAAGGAGTAAGGGTCAAAGTATATTTGTACCCACCCATTTTTTGAAGGTTCATTATCTTTGAAAGTTGAGTGTTCAATCAAGCTGATTGAAAATTGCCTTGCCCCAGGTTAAAAACAAGGTTGAAAAGGGTAAAAAAAGATTCTCAATCAAGGTTTGAAGGAGTTAAAGATGGATTACCTTTCTTATGTCTTTGGTGTTTTAGGAGGTTTGAAGCAAATGCCTTACATCATTAGTACGTTTTTATTCGAAAGCATACATCAAGAGATCTTACGTTTTACTTCGTCGTCCTCCTTCCAATTCTTTCTCAAAGTGAGAAAAAATGGATAAATTTGGCATTATAAATAATGAAGAAATAATTATTTTACAAGTGAAACGAATGGATTTCTTCAAGACAAACACTTATTGCACTATTTATTCAAAATAACATGTTCTTACATGCCAACTATGCTTTTAATCAAAGAAACAAAAAGGAAGCTTACACGAGTAAACGCAGGTGATCAGCATAATGGTGTTCCATTCACGATTGGGCTTTCTCCCCTGAAGGTTAGCACTTCATCATCTATCATTTCTTGAACTTTCTCTTGGAAAACTTTGCATTCTTCAATCGAATGCCCCAACACTCCATCATGAAATTCGCAACTAGCGTTCAAGTTGAACCACGGTGGACGAGACTTCATGATTCTAGTCTTTCTGGGTGTCATCACCGAGTTTCGGATGAAATAAGACCATAGTTGGCTGTAAGTCATTGGGATAAGATCAAACCATCGAGTTTCTTCTCTTGGAGTACCCAGAGGTATCTTTTGATTCTGACACTGTCTTCAAACCTATCGATTCTGATGTTGATCTAGAGAAGTCATCCTTCGCTTATGAGGTAGTCGTCACTTGCGCTGAACAGGCACTGCATACTGATTTTGAGGATAAGGTACTATAAATATTCTGGAAGATCCATTATCATCTTTACTATCTGGGGCTATACCCAAATTGTAACTGTATTGTTTCACAAAGGCAACAGCTAAGTCTTCCCAAGATTGAATGTGGTTAATCTGTAGCTTCATGTACCATATTAAGGATGCCCCACATAAACTTTCTTGAAAGCAGTGAATCATCAGCTTGTCGTTGTCAATATAAGCAGTCATCTTTCGACAAAACATCGTCAAATGGTATCTTGGACAACTAGTACCCTTGTAAACTTCAAAAATAGGCATCTTGAACTTTGGAGGGATAATTACGCCTGGCCCTAAACATAGGTCGTGAGCATCAAGACCAGATGCATTAGCTTCTTTCATTATCTTCATTTGTTCTTTTAGATCACGAAGTTCTTTCTCCATTGCTATAAATCTAGGATCATCCATCTTCGTCTTAGCACGAACATTCTGAGGATTAGGTACACACTGCAGAAACTGGGAATCTTTTCCATTAACTTGAACAAACAAGTTATCTTGCACAGGCTGAGGTTGCAAAGGAACATCCACTTATTGAACATTGTCATCCAAATGGAGATCAAATAACGGATTAGTTACAACTCTGAAGCCAGTCATGGAATCCATATCCTTGTTTTCTTTACTATCTTTTAGTAGATACTTCAAGCTTGGTTAGATGGTCGAGATGTCAGCTGACAGACAAAGATAGAAGACCGGATGAGCCACAGAAGGGAAGAGACACATGCATATGCAAAATGCTAAATGAAGGATGCCATGCAAAGGATGCAGAAAAGTTTCATGGAACTCAAGTTTTTTATAAATGTTATAGAATACTAAATAAAATTCATTTATATATATATATATATATATATATTTTTTTTTAATTATGATATTGGATTACAAGGAAACAACCTTATAAGAGTCCTTACTTAATAGCTAAATAAAAGCTAATAAAGCCCTAAGGAAGTCCTTCATCATGCTCGTTGATTTGTTCCTCCACTTGGGTCTTCTTGAAGATAGGTGGTCCATAATCGTCTTCTGAGGAGTGATGTGATAGAGGAAAATAAATCCTTTATCTCTTGTTGAAAAATAGAGAAGGAATCCCTTGTTCACTTGGATCTTCAATATTAATGAAAGTCTTTCGAACTTCTAGGGAAGTCTCTTGTATTTATCTTTGAGTTTGTTTGATTCTTCAATCGACACCCTTAACTTCCTTAGGTCATCCAAACTAGGACTCTTAAAAGAATATTTCAAAATATTTTCTTTTATAATCCTTATTGGTTTCTTTAATGTTTATAAATAAAACTGAATTCCATGAAACCAATGCAATATGATGCTTTATGGATGCAACAAACGCAAGTAAGTACATAGAGACATAAAGATAAACAAACAAGGGAGACCCTAGGTTTGCAACGAGCATCGAGCAATGGTATACCCATTCCCAAAGGATGTGGACTAAAGGTTGATTGTACCTGCAGAACAAGGTTCTAAGAAGGTTCCCAAAGTCATTAGTCCATCTTTCTGATATTATCAACTTCCCAATTACTCGGTGATTAACAATATTCTCAAGAGAACTTCTTTTGAGTGTAGCATCGCGTAGCACTATTTCGGGAGTACTCCCTCATAGTCCCGCACTACATCCTAAAAAAGGCCAAAGTGGGGTTAAGGTAACTACGGTCTTCAATATCATAGACTCCAATCGACTATAGTAAAAGTTTTCACGATTACTCGTTCAACCGAACCATTTTCGAAAGGGTCTCAACTGAGCGTGATTTTCAAGTCAACTTAGTCGAGATTCAACTCCCTATAAGTCTCGTCAAACATATCACTATCCTATATTAAGTTCACTCAAGTCCGGGTGTAGGACTTTGTCTCACCACTCAAGAGTAACAACCCAGAGGCAATAAACAAACAAGTAAACAATTATACAAATAACAAATATAAGGCAATAAACAAGTAAAAAATAAGATAGGGGAACCCACTGAGTGTCCCCAGTGAAGTCGCCATTTCTGTCGCAGTGAGATTTTGATACCAAACTATTAATTAGTTTGAATCTTATTCATTTGTAACCGAACTTTGATTTGTCCAAAGGAAGGGATAAAGATCGAAATTCCCACAATGCAATGCAAATGCAAGGTTTAGAGAGTTATAGGTTCGGGGGTTGGTTAAACTTAGGGAAGGTGATAGCATCCTAAGTTTCTGTAGTACTCTACAGGAACCTCTTGTTTTATGTTTGTTTATTGCTAAGTGTTTACTTGCTTAAGGGTTGAAAGACCTAGGGGTTTATTTCTAATTATACTCGATAAGATATTGCATCTTATGCCTACATATCCTTACGGGAGTGGAATCCGAGTATTTTGTAGTTCTCCTAAAGGATTTGAGGAGTTCTTTGACTGTGGTCAAAGTTCCTACGGGTTTAGGGTAGTTGTTTTGATTGGGTATAGGAGAAGAGATGAGTTGTCATTTTAAGAGAGATTTAACCGCCACAAGTTGTAGGAAAATAGTCTTTGCATCGTCTTAAGAGAAGGGCTCAAGTACTCGGATATTGATCGACGAGTACGCCTCCATCTCTCTTAAGGAAAAGTCCCTACGGTATTGATTGTATTATTGTGGGGTGGAGATTCTATCTCGCTTAAGATGATTAACATCTTTTTCTCTATTGTGTTTGAATGTTTGAATTGAGTTGTATTTGTTTGTATCTAAGTTGTAAAAGATAACGGTCCTTCCTATGGGGTAGGATCTAACTTAGAAAGATCGACTTGAATGGGATCAAGGATCGTAGGGGAGAATGATGCAAATGAGATGCACTACACACAATTGTTGAATCATGTGTAGTTTTTTCCTTTGGACGGAATGCGATGATGCGATGCAATAAGGATAAATGCGGTAAATGTAAATTGCGGAAGATAAATTGCGAAAAAATAAAGCCATACACACGCATGAAAGCGCTAAGTGTGTGAATGTGAGTGTGAGGTGTAAGCATGAGCGTGCACGATTAGATTGAGTTTTACAATGTGAGTTGATTTTAATCGGTCGATTTTAAACGAGATTAGTTATAAATTTAGAGATTTTAAATAAAAGGCTACAATGACTTAATTTATTATAAAAACTTAAGTGAAGTGGTTATGTTCTATTATGGCTATTATTAAATTATATTGATTAAATTAATATTGACTTATTTATTTATTTCTAAAAGTTGATTAATATACTAGGGATTTTATTATTAACTAAACAAATTGACAAAAGGTGTAATTATTTATAAAAGTCTTTTTTTTTAGTGAAGGAATACTATTTTTAAAAAGGTTAATTTCCATTAATTAAATAAATGTTTAGGTGAATTAATAGGATTTTAGGAAAGAGTTTTAAAATTAAGGTAGGGAAAATTACAAGGTTGATTAAATTGGAAATAAAAGATAAAATAAATAATTAGATAGTATGGATTATTAAAAGACAAATTAAAAAAAGATAAAACTGATTTTAATTAAATAAAGAGTTATTAATTATTTAAAAAAAGATTAATTAGTTAATTAATTAAAAAAAGAAAAAAGATAAAAGGGCTGATTAATGGTTTAATTAAGTTAATGAGGTGATTAAGGCTTATTAATAATTAATAAAATGGAAGATTAAGGGGGGCTGGTGGTTATCGTGTGTGTGGCGCATGGGAGAGTATCGTATGGGGGATCTGTGGCCGTATGATGATGATCCGTTGGAGATCGGGGGGTGGTGCGTGAGGGTGCATAATAATTAGTGTGCGTGTGTGCTCATAGGATTACAACAAGGGATTAACCAAAAAAACAGAAACAGAAACCCTAAGGTTTCTCCCTCGCGTCGTCGTCTCCTTTTTCTCGATTTCCATCGTTTCTTCTCTCTCGGCTTTCTCTTGATCCATTATCCCTCCGTTTTTCCTGCTTCTTCTTCCATGGTTTCTCCCCCATCCTTTCTTTGATTCTCGTTTCTAAAAAAAAGAATAAACAAGACAAATCAAATTATCCACAATATTCTGTGAAAACAAAAGATTACCGCGAGGTCTTAGTGACGACGAGCGAGTCTTGACACGAGTGGAGGCTTATCACGGCGGCTTCCAGTGGATGGCGGATCGGTGGTGAAAGTTGTGTCGCGACTTGAGGTTGATGGCGATGTTTTGCGAAGGTGGTTGACGACAATGGTGATTTGTGGGGAGGTTAAGAAAGGTAAGTTTCTCACTGTTTCACCAATTTTATTTGGGGTTTCATGATTTAGGGTTTGATTTTGGGGATTTCGTATTGGGGTTTGTTTTTGTGCTTGGCGATTTTCTGTGGAATTTGGGGTTTTTTATGAGTTCTCTCTTTGTGTGTTCTGATTTGGTTTCTTATATAGTTGCAAAGGAGCAAATGCAAATTGAAGGACAATGATGATGTTTCCATTTCCGGTGGAGCATGTTTGGGCCACTTTTGGAAGGAATTGAAGGTGATTGATTCTCTGCTCTATTTAACACGTGTTTGTTTCCTGTTACCATTTCTTAACTTAGTACGTTCTTTCATGACACCTGCAGGTTTGGATGATCATTCAATGCATTGTTAGAAGTTAAAGGGCATCTATTTCCAATAATAATTCTGTCGTCACATTCTCCTCCTTAGCAATGACGTCAGGCTTCCTCGGAGCTATAATTTTCTATCACGAACATAAAATAATATGTAAGCTTGCTGATTCAGAAACTTCACGTTCACTGGTACGTTTGACCCAACTATCATCGAAGGTATACCACATGTTATTCGAAGTGCGAACATAGCAGTAATAGTGGCCAGAATGGATGGTATAACCAGAATGAACCAGAACCCCATACAATGAGTAATGCACACCACCATCATGTGAGTCACTGACATACGGTTCTAAATCCAGTGTAGTTCCAAATCGAACATTCTTTTTAATCTTTAGGTTAGGGTCATGTGCGTAAAATCTCTTTAGATGAACTGCTAGCACATTAGGTGCCTTATTAATTGTTAGCTGTTTGAGAGCCTTCACTTTCTGCTTGCAATGTTGACATTGATATTGCTTCTCTCCTCCCTCCAAAAATTCTGCAGCTGTGAGATTTGCAAGTGTCTTTTGAAGAGAGTCTGCCTTGAGTATTTCGAGACTTAAATCCAAAAATGGACCAAACTTGTTGGAGGAATGAGAACACTGCATGGACTTCATCTGACTCTGTAAACGACCACCGAAGATCTTATGAACATAACTTTTATCAAAAGCACCGGGTGATTCGCTCGGCACACCAGAAAGGTAGGCAGCGTAGTGCATTGATTCAAGTAAGTTCACCATAAACTCATGTGCATCCTCTTGCCTATATTCTCGGACATTGCGTGATATGCACCGCAGGTTTTCAATCAAATTCGCTGGTGATAATATTTTTCCAGTTGATTGCAGTGCCCTACTAACGCGATTCTGTATCCCAGTAATGCGGCATGAACTTTGATAATTGCCACTTTGTAGATAAGCAGCTAAAGGCTCAGTAAACGTCAAACACTACAAAACTGAATTGAGAAAACAAGTGTTTCCAAGATTGTGAAGTCCAGCTCCTATTCTGCAAAAGGTAATTCTGAAGCTGAACTTAGGATCCAAACCACACTTAGAGAATTCAGAGCCATCGTGTTTCTTAGGAGCTGATTGTGAGCTTCCATTAACGGAAACAAGTTGCTTATGGTTGGAGGTGGTAAGGTTTCGGATTCTGGTTGGAGCAGGCGCTTCGTAGTTGTATGCATAGCTCTTGTTGGATTTTCACAATGTTGTACACTTTAGACTACGTAAACTTATTGGTGTTGCACATTCTCACAATTTGGTCTTGTGTCTTATTGCAGGTGTTGTGTATTAGTTATTCCCTTGATTGAAACACAGGTTGAGTGGACATGCTACTGTGATTCGCCGTAACCCTTGGCAAGGAGTTTTAAGATTTAAACCTTCTTTAACCACTGACTTTCTAATTTAACAGGTTCCGGAACCGTAATTAACGAACTGCTCCTTCTGATGATGAGGATGCTAATTTGCTTCCTACACGACATGCTCGAAGTCTTAGCCTACACGGTCTAAAGTTGTTTGGGAGGCGACAACTTGGAACAGTGAGTCCTGTGTTCTCGCTTTCCTTGTTTTTTTTATTGATTATGTAAATTCTGTCGGAGGATTTTTATGTTTATAACCATCCTGGTTTCCTGTTTCGGGTCCAGGTTGTGTTGATTGGCCGTTGGACTCGTCTAGAAGGAAATTGGATAAATGCTTGAAGCAAAACTTAATCCACTTCCTTTTCACTATCCTGTTGCCATGGTGTATGTTGGTTTTGTTTAACATGGTTGTTGAAACGGTTCCCGACGCTGTTTTGGGACTTATTCTGCACATGATTTCGTGGTGAATAAACTGAGGTTGTCTTGCGTATCCTGCTGAAAGTGGAGAGTCTTAAGCTTGGTTGAATATATCCTCTCCCTAATCTTCCTTCTTTTAAATCATTTTCTTTTATCTAACTAACACAAGCTCTGCTATTCGTGCAGCAAACACATCCTTGGGGCAACAACAGAAGAAAGTAGCATGAAGTCTGGACCAATGAAGAAAACCGCTCATGCAGCCTAAACAAGTTGACATGTTGCCAAGCCTCCGGCATGAACTTGAGAACTGAATTGGAGCAGGCGTCTTTGAAGGTCGGCATTGCTGAGAAAGCTTGTTTCGCTACCGAGTCGGCTTATTCTAGCGTGTGCATGGATTCCTGTTCAAATTGAGAACTTTAATAATAGTCTTCTTGGTCAACATTTGCTTTGTGTAGCTTTCTTGCGAACGTTTGCGCTAAACTTAATTCCTTGTATCAAATGCAGTAGTTTGGAAATTCAAGCTTGAGTTCTCCTTTTCGAATATTTGTAATTCAAAGACTCAAGAATAGTTAAATATTTGAAACTAAATTGAACATGGCTTGATCTTGTCTAAATACTTGATTCCCAAATTGGGAAGGGATCTTGAGGGACATGCCTCTTATGGCTCACATATCACAGAATTCGAATTTAGTTCAAGGTAAAACTTCATGGGATATTATCTCAATTGAACAAAACTCAAGGATTCAATTGTAATAATCTTCAAATTAAACCTTAATTCCATTTCTCCAACCATGAACGACTTGCAGGGCAAGAAAACAACAAGAAATCTTTGAATGAGATTCTTGGAGAATAAAGCCTTAGCTTGTATTTAAATTATGAAATCTGCTTATAAACCACACATCTGACCATGCTTGGATTATGTACCCATGAACCCTTACTTCATTTCCGCCTTCATCTTGTTATAAATTGAATCACCGTGTAGAATAGCCTTCGTCCAAACACCCATTTAGCAATAATAACGAGAGATAAAAAAGTGGAACTAGTTGGCATTCAAAGCGGAATTAACTTGGCCCTTTCAAATTGATGAATTCTAGAATGGCATAAAACTCAAGGACTTTATAACTCGGCTACAAAACTCTTGGATCTGGTGGATGTCAAAGGCTTGAGTCTTGCTTCTTTGAACCCAAATGTACTACTCGCGTCTTTGGGATGCTTTGCTGCAAGCATCTATACTTAGACATTAATGCACCTGCAAAAACTAGTTAGTCGTAATAGACATACATACAAAAATAAAATAAAACAAGCAAGAAAAAAAACACAAGGAGGCGGGATCTTATGGTAAAAAATTAGGGTGCAACAGAAGCAATACACGTTAAGAAAGCACAATTAAAGCTCAGATCAAAGACAAATGGTTTCAAGAAAGATAAACTTTGTCATTGCAAAGTGCAAGACAGTCCAAAGTTCTCAAAGTTTAATCATGTAAATTGATTTGATCTATGAAGAAGCAGTTAATAAAAATCCTCAACAGAGGCTGGACAACATGAGACTTCAAACAAGTTAAATCACACAAAAAAACCAATGCCTCAAAGGCATGTATCCAACAGAAAAATGGATCACCTCAACAGGCCATGGATTCAAGACACTCATAAATGGTGATCTCACACTAAAACCTACTGACTACAGCTCTAAGGTATCTGTTGGTTGATTTGTAAGGCTCTCAAATTAATTGAGATTATGTCTTACAAGTTGAAGTGTCAAGCCATAATCAACAATCCTTCTCACAAAATGAAAACAAGCAAAGTTGGCATCACAACACAAACACCAGTTAGTATATTGCATCAAGGACAGTTAGAACCCCAAAATGAACAGACACTAAATGGACAGCAAGCATAGAGCCAAGTGTGTTCCACTAGATCATGATGTTTGAAGTTAAGTCTCATCATAAGTTCAACTATGCACATAAGACAACAAGCTAATCTAGTTCAAAAAATGTAAGTAAGTTAGGATTCTACTCTACATCAAGCAGTAGCCTTAAACAAGGTCCTGATGGCACCTCAAACAGAAATCAATGATAAGATCACATGGATACTCAGATTCACTTACACACACCTAGTAGTAGCCTTAAACAAGACTTTAAAGAGAACACCAATCAAACCCTAATGATAGTTACTAAACAAGGAGAACAAGTTCTTAGCAGTAATGAACATCAACTCAATACAACCCTAACAAGTCTAGCCACATCATACATTTTGACAGTATAACTAACAAACTATTTCAACATGGTAATATACAAACTAAACTCACAAACAATCAATGCATGATGATGTATATTAGTGAATGAGTCTAAAATACCATACCTCTTGTAGTCTAGCTGCAAAAATCAAGAATTCCTTCCCTTTTGAACAAGTTTGTGAAATTGCTTCCTTTTGAAGAAAGAATGCACCTTTATGGACAGTTTGAGTAGGTGTACCTCCAACTGTGATTTGAGACTTTAGACATCTAACATATCATGGATGTGAGGTGCTCCAAGTGTCATGGTTATAGAAAATGGTTTGTGTAGTGATTTGGCTTGAAATGTGCATAAAAGTCAAACTAGGGTGTGTGGACAATTGACTTTTTGATTCATGGTTCTTTTGATGAAACTAACTATCGGAATAGCTTCAAATGGTGATTTTAGGTTTGTGTATATGGTTTTATGGTGGTTTCATGGCTAGAAATGATGCTGATGTGAAAAATGCAAAGTGGCCATTTTTGGAGATTTTGTGAATTTCTTCCCTTTCAAGCAAGGAGAGTAAGAATGAGAGCTATGTGTTTCTAGTTTTTTGGATAGCTCTCGTGTGTTTTGAATATTGGGATGAGGTCTCTATTTATAGGCCAAGAAAGGCATTGGGGCAGATTTGAAGTTTCAAGCTTTTGGGGGAGTTTTGGAAGAAAATCTATCCAATATCATGTGGCAGCTGTGCTCATCAGTCCCATGGCTCAATGCAGGGCAAAACTTAAGTGAAATGAAGAACATGAGGTGACTGAAGTGAGACTAGACAGTAGGGAGCTGCAGCTGCAAGTTACCTTATAAAAAAGTTTCTCTTTCCTCTTGCTTTGTTGATTAAAATATTGCAACTTGTCTTGCCAATCTTGCCAAGCTTTCAACTACTTCATTTTCACTCACCAATCTCTCTAATTATCAGATAAAAATATTATCAAATGGATGAGAATGGTTCAAGTGGTTGAAAAGTGAATTTGTGAAAAAGTGGAAATGGTACACTCAAGTGTTGAGACCCCAACTTGCTGGATTCATAACTCTCAACTCATAAGGGCTATGGAGGAGTTCTAGTACATTTGGAAAGCCCTCATGGATCTCTACAACTTTCATGTTTTCATGATCTTCATATTCCAAGTGGAACTAGGTCAAAATTCCCTTCAAAGTTGGCTGAAAACATGATTTGCAAGGCCAGAAAACTTAGAAATTTTCTAAGTGTTTTCCCCTCTTGTAATGATTTTGATCATAACTCCCAATCTACTCATTTTTTGCACATGGACCTCTGTGATACTTTTGTAGGATTTGTCAATACCTTTCCAACAAGCTTTGAACGAACTCAATTGGATGTGTGGTTAAGAAATTATGGTCTTGCCCCTTTCAAAACCCTAATTCTCGATTTCTTGATTACTCCTCCATCCTTGATCCAATGGTCATGAAACTTAATGGATATGTGTAATATGGAATTAGGAACATTTTTTCTTCACACTTTGAGGTCAAATTCCTTATGGTTGAAGAGTTGACTTTTTGGTCAACAAAACGATCGATCGATGACTACCGAGTCAGTTATTGATGTTCTGGGTCTTCTGAGGCCTTGAAACTTCTTGAGTGGACTTCAATAAGACATATGAGCTTCACGGACCATAATTCCATCATTGGAACACCTCTTAAATCAAAATTCAAACTACAGTTGACTTTCCCCCCAAATCTCCTGATTTTCAATTGACTGATCAATTGAAGCTCTTCTGATTAAAATTAATGGTCAATATCTCATCCACAAACACCTTAGGACACATGGAAGGCCATAGAAACAATTATTGCTCCCAAAAACATATCTATCTTGATTAAAATTAAAATCCTAATTTCACCCTTTTTGCCTGGGCATTGTGCAGATGAACTGGGTGATCATTCCAACTCCACCATGACCTCTGCGGTGCTCAACAAACTTCTACCTCATGCATCTACCAATGATGAAACCTCAAAATTTCTTGACAACCCTCTGATGGTTTGTACCAATGCCTTTGATTAACAAAAAAAGTATGGGCAAATTTAGGGTATGACAACCGTTGGCCCAATGCTGGGGGCACATTATAAATACCCTCTTTCATTAGAGGGTTAGGTATTCTTTTCTCTACAAATTTTCTCTGTACTTGCCCTTTCTACTTCGTCTCTTACTTTGGCATCGGCGTACCTTGCAGGTACACCCCCTCCTCTTCTCCACCACCGGCGAACTAAGAAGCTCATAACATGTTGTTGGTTGTTGATCCTTTTCTGATCCAGTAAGATCATTAGGCTTCCTTCCTTTTAAAAGCTCATATGGAGTTTTGTTGAGAATAGGAAAGATAAGCACCATATTCAAAACATAACATGTCGTACTTATAGCATCGGCCTAAAAGTATTTAGGAAGGTCACTCTCATTAATCGTAGTTCTTCCAAATTCTTCTAAAACATAATTTTTACGTTCCACTACTCCATTTTATTGAGGAGTACGTGGAGCTGAAAAATTATGATCAATGCCATGCTTATCACAAAATTCTTCAAAGAGGTGGTTTTCAAATTTATCCTCCATGATCGCTTCGGAACCGTAACTATGCTTGTGTTTAATTTGTTTTAAGAGAGCTTGGAAAACTTCTCAAATGCTGAAAAATTATCACTCTTGCTAGCTAAGAAAATAGTTTAACAAAATCTAGAGTAGTCGTCTACAATCAAAAATCCATAGTAATTACCACCCAAGCTTTTGATCCTAGATGGTCCAAAAAGGTCCATATGGAGGAGTTCAAGAGGTCTCGTTGTTGAAACAACATTTTTAGATTTAAACGAGATCTTTGTTTGCTTTCCCATTTGGCACACATCACATAAGTGATATTTTGAAATTTTTATTTTGGGTAGGCCAACAACTAGATCTTTAGAGACTACTTTATTCAGCAAATCAAAGTTGACATGCGCTAATCACCTATGTCATAGCCACGAGTATTCACTCACGGTGGCAAGACATTTAGGGCTAGTCAAAGATACTTTATTCAAGTTAAGCATATAGACATTGTTAACACCCAGACCTTTAAACACATCATACTTCTTATCATTATTTTCAATCATGCAACAATCTTTTGAAAATGAAACTTTATAACCTTTGACTAATGCTAATTAGATTGTGTTTAAGATCCTCAACTAATAGAACATCTGATATAGTAGTAGAAGAGAGATTACCTACACTACCTTTGTCGAGTATAACTCCCTTGTTATTATCATCATAGGTCATAAACCCTTTCTTCTTTGCCACAAAGTCAATGAATAAGGAAATGTCTCCCATCATGTGTCTTGAGCATCCACTATCGAGAAACCATCTTCTCTCTGTAGACTTAAGACATTGTACCTACACAATTCAAACAAGGGAAATAGGTACCTTTGGTTGCATTTGGGCAACCATTAGAGAATACCTTTAGGAACCAAAAATCTCCTAAATCGGTATTTAGCAACGATGTGACCCTTCTTGCAACAATATAGACAAGTAAGGTTAACATTGGAGTTACTTTTGCTATTCTTATTTCTAATCAAATATGTGTATCTTTGATACGAATTATTCATACTTTTTCTAAAATGTGACCGATTAATAGCAAATGTGACTTTATGTTCTAAAGCATTGTCTAGTTTGGCTTTAAGTGTTCTTACCTCCTTTTGCCAAATGTGACAAGTTTCACAACCTTGCCAATTTAACCAAGTACACTTTTCATTCTAAATTTTAGCTTTTGTTGCTTCCATCATTGAGTTTTTAAGAGCTTCTAATTCCTTTTCGGAATCGGAAATCTTTTTCTCCAAATGTGAAAAAAAATTCTTATTTGAAGCTAAGCGCTTAAAAGCTTCTTTACCCTCATGATGTAAAGTATCAAAAGTCTTTTGCAATTCAGAATGAGATGTTTTATTAGAGTGTTCATACTTAGAGTGTCTTACCTCCTTTTTATTCTTTTGATGAGCCATGAGACAAATATTAATGGATTCGTCTTCATCACTTGAGCTATCTTCACTGGAGGACTCACTATCACTTTCCCAAGCAATGTAGGCCCTTCTAGGTTTGCTTGATTTCTTCTGTTGATGATTATTTTCTTTTCCTTAGTCTTCCTTCATTAATGAACAATCTGGCTTATAGTGTCTGACCTTTCCATAATTGTAGCATGACCCTTTTAATTTACCACTCTTATTTCCTTCGTGCTTAGAGGACTTTGATTATCGTCGAAAGTTTATGAGATTCTTGTCCAAGTGTTGAATTCCATTTTTATGGATATATCTATTATATCTTCTCACAAACAGCCTCATATCTTCACTCGAATCTTCATCATCATTATATTCACTTTCACTAAGCTCTTAGGTTTACTTCTTGTCAGTGTCTTTCGATTCTTTTTTCTTTTTTCTTTTCTCTTGTGTGTCAAGACTTATGAGCACTTGCTCATGTTCATCAAGCTTACCAAACAAATTTGTGATATCCAATGTAGTGAGATCATTGGCTTCCTTGATCCTCGTGACCTTAGGTTGTCATTCCCTATTAAGACATCTCAAAATTTTATTAGTAGCAACTTACTTGGAAACGAGTCTTCCAAGTGTATTTAAACGATTGATTACATGAGAAAATCTCTTTTTCATTTCAACAATGGTTTCACCTTGCTTCATGTGAAAGAGATCATACGCTTGTGCCAAAGTATTGATTCGAGCTAGTTTGACATCATTAGTTCCCTCATGGGCAACTTGCAATGCGTTCCACATAGTCATAGCAGTAGTACAATGGGAAACTCTATAAATATTAATCAACTCTCAAAGAGGATATGAGAATATTTCTAGCTTTCCAATCATAACTATACTTTTTCTCATCCTCCTCGTTCCATTATGCTTCCGGCTTAGGCACAACAACGTTATCCGCATTGGTCATAGTAATTTCAATAGGACCATTTTGAATAACGTTCCACACCTTTCTATCAATATAATTAATATGCACCCGCATAGAATCTTTCCAATAATTGTAGTTTTTGTTGGAAATTCACCTCACACCCTATGAAGAATTCCCTTCAATCTTCTTCAAGATTGATGAACAAACCCACAATATGATAGTAATGGTAATAACAAGTAATTATCAAGAACAACAAAAGAGAAGAAGAATAACAAACAAGAAAGAAGGAGAAGAATGAGAGAAGAAATATTTGGAGAGAATGTGTTACCCACAACTGTGGGATTTCTTATTACTTATAGAACTTTCACTTGCTCAAACTGCAACTGTGAAATCTGTTCTATGTTGTGTTTGAATACAAAGCAAGGCACCCTATTTATATTTTTAGGTTTACAAAAGCCCAAAACATAAAAGGCCCAAAATATTCAAATCAAATCTAATCATATTAAATCAAATTAAAATAATGAATTACATTTAACACACCACCTAATTCATTGTGTCTAAACTCTCTACATTCATCATGGCTCTTAGTCTTCTGAAGGCTTCGACCTGCACTCTCTTCCTCATGATATCTGCAATCTGATTCTCAGTTCTGTAGTGTTCCAACTTCATCTTCCCTTCTGCTACCTGCTCTCGAAGATAATGGAACCTCATTTCGATATGCTTGCTTTGACCATGAGCTATTGGATTCTTCTCCAAGTTGATAGCTGACATGCTGTCTATCCTCATGGTAATTGCTCCATGATTCTTCCCTGTGATTTCTTCGACCAAGTTCACTATCCAAGTTGCTTGACATGCACAAAGAGAAGCAGCTATATATTCTACTTCACATGATGACAATGCCACTATTGGTTCCTTTCTCGAATTCCAAGCAACTAGTGCACCACCTAACATAAACACATAACCAGTTGTGGATTTTCGATCCTCAGCATCACTACACCAACTGGAGTCTGTGTATCCCACTAACTTGCATTCTTTTTCTTCATCAGCTGCTGGAAACAAAATACCATAGTCGAGAGTTCCTTTCAGATACCTCAGTATCCTCTTCGCCGCTGCTAGGTGTGATACCTTTGGCTTCTGCATGAATCTACTTACCATATCAACACTGTATGTTAAGTCAAGCCTTGTGTGACAAAGGTATCTAAGTGACCCAATAAGTCTTCTGTATTGGGTTGGGTCGATATCATCTTCATTTGAATCCTTCGACAGTTGCAATCTGGGCTCAGCTGGAGTCGAAGTTTGGTTGCAATCTTGCATCTCAAATCTCTTGAGTATTTCGCCTGCATATCTTCTTTGGTGCATCATCAAACCTCTATTTGTCTTGTAAAATTAGATGCCAAGGAAATATGAGAGATTTCCCAAGTCTGACATTTCAAACTCCTCACTCAGGTCATGTTTGAAATCTTCGATCTCCTTCTTGCAACTCCCTGTTATCAACAAATCATCAACATAGAGACATAGTATAAGCAATTCGCCATTGCTTCTTCTTACATATACTCCATGCTCAGTTGTACACTTCACAAATTCCTTCTCCCTTAAGAAGTTGTCGATTTTCTTATTCCAAGCTCTTGGAGCTTGCTTAAGTCCATATAGGGCTTTATGAAGCCTGTACACCTTTCTTTCTTCGCCTTGTTTCACAAATCCAGCTGGTTGTGCAACATAAACTTCTTCGTCTAAGGGGCCATTAAGGAATGCATACTTCACGTCCATCTGACATGTGTGCCAGTTGTTCATATTTGCTAGACCAATAACCAACCTGATTGTTTCGATTCTAGCAACAGGTGCGAATACTTCATCAAAGTCGATTCCTTCCTTCTGAAGAAATCCTTTCGCCACAAGTCTCGCCTTGTGTCGAGTTACTTATCCTTTAGGATTTACCTTTACCTTGTAAACCCACTTCACATCAATTTTCTTCTTGCCTTGCGGCAATTCAACAAGTGACCAGGTATCATTGACTTTGATGGACTCCAACTCTTCAATCATTGCTTTCATCCACTTCGAATCTTTCAATGCCTCAGCTGCATTAACCGGTTCAACATCTGTGTAGAAAGCATAATGTACCAACTCACCCTCTTCATCGATTACATCATCTGATGTAACTACACATTCTTGCCACCTTGCAGGCATGTGTCTTGTTCGTCGAGGTCTGCTTGAACCTGCTTCATCTGCAGCTGGTTCCTGTCGAACTTCTATTTCGACTTCAATGGCTGGTTCTTCACAAGAGATTCTCACTGAATCCTTCTTTGCATTCTCAGTCCAATCCCATTCTTTAAGATCATCTATGATCACGTCCCTACTGATCACTACCTGCTTATTCACTGGGTCGAACAACTTGTAACCTCCTGTCGAATGATATCCTATCAAGATCATCTGATTCGACTTATCATCAAGCTTCATTCTCAACTGATCTGGCACATGTCTATGTGCTATAGATCCAAATACCTTTAAGTGACTGAGACTAGGCTTGACACCAGAACAACATTCTTCTGGTGTGATTCCTTCAAGCTTCTTCGTCGGACATCTATTCAATATATATGTTGTTGTCGAAACTGCTTCTCCCCATAATTCTTTAGGTAGATGCTTTCCATTCAACATACTTCTCACCATATTCATGATGGTTCTGTTCTTGCGTTCTGCAATCCCATTTTGCTGTGGAGTGTAAGGTGGCACCACCTCATGCACAATCCCTTCTTTTACACATAGTGTATCGAACTCTTTCGACACATACTCTCCACCACCATCAGTCCTCATAATTTTCAGCTTTCGGCCACTCTGTCTTTCGACCATGGACTTGAACCTGGAAAATACCTCAATCACATCACTTTTCTTCTTGATGAGGTAAGTCCACAAATTTCAACTGTAATCATCTATAAATGTGACAAAGTATCTATTTCCACCAAACGAATCCACCTGGATTGGACCACATACATCAGAGTATATGACTTCAAGTATTGCCTTCGACTTCCTTCCTGCATCCTTGCTGAAGCTATTCTTGTGTTGTTTCGACTGAACACACTCCTCACAGACTTCACTTGGAATGTCGATTTCTTGTAATCTTGAAACCATATTTCTTCTCTTCAGTTCTCTGATGTCATTAAAGTTGAGATGACCTAGTCGAAAATGCCATAACCACTCATCTCTGCTGGCTGCAGGTTCTATACACTTATGCTTCATCACATTGAGTCCAATCTTGAAGGTCCTATTCTGAGACATTGAAGCCTTCAAGATTAATCTACCACCTGCGTCGAGAACTCTCATCATCTTGTCTTTGACAACTACCTTGTAGTTCTTTTCGACAAGCTGCCCTATACTGAGCAAATTACTCTTCATGCCTGGTATGTACAACACATTGGAAATTGTTGATCTTTTGCCATCTTTCCTCATAATCAGAATATCACCAACACCTTCGGTTGCTAGAGTGTTGTCATTTGCAAACTTCACGGTGTTCTTCGACGAGGGCTTCATGTTGACAAACCAATCTTTCCTTCCAGTCATGTGTGATGAGCATCCTGAGTCCATGTACCACTGATCTTGGAATCTTTCTTCATCTTTTGTTGTGACCATTAGCAATGTTTCTTCTTCTTCGTGTTTCGCCAGCTTTGCATCAGTCTCTTGATTTCTCTTCCTTTCTGGACAATCACTAAAATAATGACCATACTTCTGGCAATTGAAACATTGAATGTGGCATTTGTCTGTCTTTTGACCACCACCTTTTCCTTTACCTGCATCACCACCTATTTGGTTGCCTTGGTTCCAAGGTTTCTTCTGATTCGACTGGTTTCCTCCTTTGTTGTCATTCCAGTTACCTTTGCCCTTTCTTTCCTTTTCTGACTGTGCCTGCAAAGCCATATCTTTCGACTTTCCTGCAGCTCTCTCAGCCATCCTCTGTTCATAAGACTCAAGAGTCCCTTGAAGCTCTTCCTTCGTTAACACTGATAGATTTTTCGACTCTTCTATGGCAACTACCACGTGGTCGAATTTTAGAGCCAACAATCTCAAAATCTTTGAGACAACTGCTTTCGTTGTTAGCGCTTCTCCACATACTTTGATTTAATTCACCAACCTTGTAACTCTGGTGAAGAAATCTGTAATGCTTTCGTTGTCTTCTATCTGAAGCAACTCATAGGTTCTCTTGTGAGTTTGTAACCTCACCTCTTTCACCTTCTCTGCACCTCCAAACGACTTTTCAAGAATCTCCCATGCTTCTTTTGCTAAATCAACATCACTAACCTTTTCAAAGTTATCAGGATCAACACACTGATGAATTATAAAGAGTGCTTTATAATCCTTCTTCTTCAATTCTTTGTGCGTAGCCTTTTCCGCCTCCGTTGCATTCTCCCTAAGTGATGTTACTCCGTCCTTCACAAGATCCCAAAGATCTTGATAACAGAAAATCACATTAATCTGCTTGCACCAATTCTCATAATTGTCTTTCTTGAGAATTGACAGGGTCGCCGGAAAGTTGCCGTTCGGATAGTTCATCGCCATCACTATCTTCCTTCCTTGAATCTCTCAGCTGGAGCTCTATGTTGCACCCTAAAATTTGCTCAACCTTATTCACTTGGTTTATGTTTCAATATCATTAGCATTTGCATATAGAGTCATGTACATAGTCTAATCATCTGCATAGCATAGCATAGCAAATCATCCAACAGGGACCAAGCATTATTCTCATCTCTATGAGTCTATCAAGAGGTTATTATTCAAATTCAAGCTCATTCAAGTCATCAGAAAGAATTGGAAAGCTAAAGAGGTCAATGGATCAAGCAGTGCATCTATATCCTATCTGAGGGTATCTGAGGATCATCAAAGAAGTTATGAGTTGTGGGCTGAGCATGGATAGTATCTAGACATCATGGGAGACTTAGAAAGTCATTTGGAGAAGGAGATAAGTCATTGATGTGATCACAAGAGTTGCAGTTGAAGACAGTCAACTAGGGTTTCATCTGGGGTCAACTTCAGGTCAACTCTAAGTCAATTGATTGATTGAAAGGAGATTAAGGGCTATTGGAGAGATGTGGGGTTCATCATTTGACATATAGAGAAGGATATGGTGTTATGCTAAGAAGAAATCAAGAGAAATCAAGGAGAAGAGGAGTTTCTAAATTAGGGTTTCTGTGTAAAATCCCCTAATTTAGGTCAAATTCCCAAGCTAGATAAGTCAAAATGAAAGCTTCAAATGGATCCTTGGTCAACATGAAACTTGTAGAGGATCTCAAGACCTTTAATTTGAGTGGTGGAAGACATTAAGGAGATTTATAGAACTCAAGTTATGGTCCTTACAAGTTACAGGTCATCTGAGGTATCTGAAATTTTGTCTGTGAAAGTGACTTGACTTCCAAGCAATTTTTACCCCTCAAGGAGATTTCAAATGAATTTATGGTCAACATAAGAGTTGTTCCTCATTGTCTTAGCTTTCTAGAATGGTATGGTATGCCTTCATATGATTTGTGGAACTATGCTTATGGTCTTGGCAAGCAAAGGGTATTTTGGTCATCTGAGAATTACAGGTCATTTCAAGCCTATGCCCAAAACTCATACAAGGAAGCTTCAAATGGAAAACTTTACAACATAAAACTTTCTCCAAATGACATTTTGAGTCTAGAAAAGTGGTCATGCAAGATTGGAAAGGCTCATAGCTCGAGGTTTCAAAATTGGTGGATTTAATGAATAAAAAATGACCTAAAAATGAGATTTTTCATAATTTGGCCAAATGGATGAAATTATAGGTCATTTTGATTGGAAAAAATGTTTTAAGAACATTGGAAAAAGTAGAATTTTGAGTTTGGTTCAAGAATTAGAAGTTATGCATGGTTACTTACAATGAAAGTTACATAATCCAAATGCAAGGAAAGTGTGCATGGGAAGTTTCTCCAAGCTTCTAGGACTTTCTAATCTCATGTATATATTGAATTGAAGAACTCCATGCCAGGGTTGGTGAATCACATTGCTCATAACACCAAGTTTCACACAATTCTCCCAATTTGCAAAAGCTTCTCAAACTTCATCAAACTCTCATCAATTTTCACATTTTTTGATTTGATCATCATCACCATCTTCCATAGATCAGAATTCACATCAAGATTGGTTAGAATTGAGGAGAATTCGTGCCATACACTTCCATCATCCAAGAAGCAAGAAATTTGGAATTGTAAGATTCAAAGCATTGGAGCAAGATTTGTTGCATACAGAATTCAAGAACAAGTTCCCTGATCAATTTCCACTCATTTCAAGCATTGGATCAAGAGGATTCAGCACCTGTTTTCATCATCACACCAGGTTGGTATCTTCATTCGAATTGCATGATTTGGTTAGAATTATGGAGATTTGTTAGCATAGAACGGTTAAGATAAGTTAGATGATGAATTTCACCAAGTTTGAAGAGGTTTCATGAAGGATGGTAATGGTGTGCACAAACTGTTAAGGCTTGTAACTCATGGTTCAATGCACGATAATCTTGAATAGTTAGCTCATAATGATCAGCATAAGATGTGGATTAGTTTAGGGCAAGAATTAGAGAGAATTGGGAGAAGTGATATCAGGTGATCATGGTGGATTCAGAATGTTATGCTCATCGGGTTCAATTATTTGTTGAGTTTTAGAAGGAGATATTGATATGGTTGTGTAGAGGGGAGGAGGTAGATCATTTTTGGTCTTGGAAGCATGTGATTTCATGGAAGAACGAAGGAGAACAGAATGGTGGAAGTTCGTTCATGGTGAAGGGAGTTTCTGAAACCCTAGGGTTTCTAAGGTTGAAGATGACCTTTGAACCGTTTGATCTATTGCTGACTTTGACTTGGTTCCTCATCCAACGGCCACGATTAAAAGAAAAAACGGAGGGAGATTTGAAAGCTCATACGCACCGTTTCACTAATAGTTTCAGACTGGGCTGTGAATTCTTTGCTAATGACACCCTCCCCAATAAGGCCCAATTCCATTATAACTAAAAATCCTGCTATTTGCACCGTGTGTAGGTTTTTCTCTTTTGTTTTTTTTCTGAGCATGTGCTGGGCCCAGACGCGCTTGCTATGCGCGCCCCCCAGTCTGGGCCCAGTTTGTTGTTTTAACTGATTTCCATTACTCCCTGCACCCTTTTCCATATTAATTCCATTTTATTTTCTTTTAAAATTTCATTTCTTTAAAAATTCATAAAAAATAGAAAAATGCATGATTTTAATTGATTCTTTTTTCATATTGTTCATCTTTTTGTCAAGAAAAATATCACATGAAAAAATTAATATTTCATTTTATTTTCGCATTTTTAGCATATTTTTCTTTTAAATAGCATTTTAAGTAGTTTAATTTGATGCATGAATTTGTTAATTTTAGTTTGAATAGATGCTTTACTATTTTTAATCCATTCTTTTTAGGTTGATTAGTGTAGACATTTATCTTGCATATACAATTTAGTTTACAATTTTAGAAATTAGTTTTAGGTGATTTGTTTAGGTGTGAATAACATGATCAAAATTAGGGTTTTAAGATAACATAAGTGAATTAGTTCATTTCCCTTAGGAGTTAGAGATTGAATTTTTGGGATATGGGACTATAGGGGTTATGGGTAGTTATTAGATCCCTTAGAAAATATTAGGATTCCCCTACTGCTATTAGTATACTGTCTGTATTTGTTTGACTGTGTGGTGTGCCCTCTCTAGGGTTATTTCATTTGTCTGTTTGGGGTATTGGGATTGCTTTGGGGATTGGGAGAGCTGAAGACTTGTGATGATGAAGCCATTGGAGATCAAGAGCATGAAGACCAACTTCCAGAGTTGATGAAGAGATTCCTTTGCTGGCAGCTGTTGAGGAGTATAGGGTTTAGGAGCTAGGCAGAGCTCTAGAGTAGTAGGATTGATTCTCAAACATGGAAGGTCTTGATTGCCTCCATTCCTCTCTGTGATGCAGAGTCTCTCTAAGATATTCACCCCCTTCCTTTGGAAGGCTTGGTGATAGTGTCTAAGAGATAGAACTCTTGAGAGAAAACATCCTATGTGTTGATAGCAGTATGTTTGCCACCCTTGGTGGTCAACTAATTGCTTAACACCCAATTCACTCTTGTGATTGATTCCTCAGCTTGGAGATTAAGACTTGAATAAAAGCCATTGTAGATGGAAGACTGATGATCCAAGACCTTGCTTGAAGGCTGTGGAGA
The DNA here is from genome assembly GCA_963859935.3 of Lathyrus sativus. NCBI lineage: Eukaryota > Viridiplantae > Streptophyta > Magnoliopsida > Fabales > Fabaceae > Lathyrus > Lathyrus sativus. The sequence continues at coordinate 635,172,831 of OZ012738.1, forward strand.
TGGAGATTGATGCTTGCCTGAAGCTTATAGCTGATTGGTGATGACTTGAAGATAGATGTTGATGCAGAGCTGCTGTGGCTGTTTATTTTTGCTGTTTTTCATTTTCTGATGTATTGATTGGTTTTCCCTGACTGTATTGTTTGTTGTTTACCCTGTGAGGTTGAAAGTGAAGTCTGTTCACTTTTGCCTATTGTTTTCTAGGTTCGAGGTTGAGTGGGACTCCCTTGCCTCGCTTGTATTGTTGCATCCATGCATTTTACTGCTTTATTATATATCTGTTATTGTATCTGTTTCCGTCTATTCCCTTAGGATCTCTGTTTCTCTCTGTGCAAGAGAGGAGCATGATAGACATTAGGTCTTAACCCATGCATGATAACATTAGGATAGTTTGATTCCCTTTGCAACCGTAGGTTAGAGTGCTGTCTCTTCTTTCTTAAAACAAACAGAAAAACACAGTAATATTTCCAACACAATAAAAGACACTTCTTTCGTAAAAGAATGTGAACTCATCAAGACGTCATTTTTGTCCGCTTGGACTGTTCATCAGAAAACCCTTTTTCAGAAGGAATAAAAACAATCAAGACAGACTTGTGTCGTACGTGGCCCGAACTACGTTTGCTCTGATCTTTCATGCTGTATGAAAGTACGTAGGCATAGGATGCGATATCCTAGCGAGCAACCTTCCCCTCCTTTCCCGTAGGTAGGCGAACTACGTTGACTCTGATTTCTCGTTCCAGACGGGAATACGTAGGCATAAAGTGCGATACTTTGCCGAGTCATTTTATTTTCTTTTAACCTATGACCTGTAGAGTAGATAGAATAACAATCCATACCCAAAAACAAGCGTGGATCCCGTCGAGTACGACGGACGTGAGGGGTGCTAATACCTTCCCCTTGCGTAACCGACTCCCGAACCCAGGTTTTGGTTGCGATGACCATACCTTTCCCGTCTTTGCGGTAGGTTTACTCTGAGCGTTTTCTTTCCCTCCTGTGGGATAAATAATGCACGGTGGCGACTCTTTTGTTCAGCCGGCGCCGATTTTCGCAGTAGCGACAGCTGGCGACTCTGCTGGGGATCCAACGTCCCCTGGATGCTAAGGACTGCGATAGTTCCTTATGCCTTTGGGATCCAACGTCCCTTAAGCGAGTCAATCCTAGCGCTTGTTTTCCCGTCGAGGATTTTGTATGGATTTATATTTCTGACCTTTATTTTCAGCATTATATATTATTGTTATTATTGCTGTATTGGGGTGTGATGGGTGTTCCATGATTGAGAGATAAGCCGGACCCGGGATTGAGTGCACCTAGACTTAGAGTAGAGATTAGTGGGCGCGCACGTGCTTTGCATGTCCTAGTGTCCCGCGAAATCTACACTCAGACGAGGTTCTTCTGGTTGGCCTCCTGTCCTGCCCTTTGGGTGGCTCGGGTTGCTGGTTAGTTGGATTGTCGACTCTGGGGACCGATCATTTGGAAGTTGGCTAAGTGAGGCCTCTTCAGGATTTGATGATGTCACTCCTTCTGGGAATCGTATCATCAACCCTGAAAGTCTGTGACGCCGACGACCGGATAGGATGCCATACCTTTGTCAGTTACTAGGACATCCACCTGTGAGAGGGTTTGGGGGTTATGCTGGTAACTAGACTTTCAGACTACCGGTTTGTTTCTTAATCTGAGATCCTGGGTATTTATGGAGGGTTCTGAGGTCCGTCAGAGACCAGTTGGAGATATGATTTGAGGTCCATCAGAGACCAGTTAGAGTTATGTTATGGGTCTATCAGAGACCAGTATTGGAGCTGTGTATGAGGTCTATCTGAGACCAGTGGTTGAGGACTTCTAGAGGGTCTATATGAGACTTCTTGATATGGTTCAGGCTATTCAGCTATGGCGTTTGGTCCCTGTTGCATGTTACTTGCATTGCATCGTTTGCATACCCATTATTATTGCATCCCATTAACGTGTGTCTGTGCTGCAGGTGCATTTGCATATCCCCCGGTTATAGTGTCTGGACTTCTGAGTATCGATCATGGCTGGTTTGAGGATGACAGTTGCCTATAAGCTACCTATTCTTGATATCACTCCACTCCTGGGTCTGATTTCTCTTGCAGATGAGGATGTCCGTAGAAGCTTCAGGCAGAGTTACGGACGGCTGTTGGGTTTGGTTCGCAAATCCACTGATGATGAATTGAATGGGCTGTACACCTTAATGCAATTCTATGACCCGGCTTTGAGATGTTTCACGTTTGCTGATTTTATCTTGGGGCCTACCATGGAGGAGTATGTAGAGTTTACTGAGCTGCCAGTTCAGAATGCAGTTCCTTTTATTCACTCTGCCGCTGAGCCCAAGTTGGAGGATTTACCTAAAGCCTTGCATATGAATGCTTCTGAGCTGTTGATGACTTCTTGGCGAGGGGTTCCGGGTTTCTCTCTTCAGTTTCTGGTTGGTAAGGCTCAAGAGTACGCCAAGAATGGGTGTTGGGTGGTCTTTAACGCTATTTTGGCTCTATGCATTTATGGGATAGTGCTGTTTCCCAACTTCCCAAACTTCGTGGACATGGATGCATTTCATCTATTTGCTGCTGGTAACCCAGTACCTACACTGATCGGGGACTTCTATCATTCGATGCACTACAGGAATGAGAACAGGAGAGGCAAGAATGTATCTTGTTGCGTGCCTTTGCTGTACATGTGGTTTAAGAGCCATCTTCCCTCGAGGGGACCTTTTGTGGATAGTGCAGCCACATCTGATTGGCCAGAGCGCATGATGAGGCTATCTTTTGAAGACATCGAGTGGTTTGATCGAGACTTTCTGGGGTCTGAGCTCATCTTCAGTTGTTCTGGGTATCCTAATGTTCCATTAATAGGAAGAAAAGGGTGTATCAATTACAATCCTTCTCTGTTCGTCCGCCAGTTCGGATATGCGCTGAAGAACCCACCAAAAGAGGAAGAAGTACAGGAATCTCTGTACTTCACCGGTGATTTGAAGGGAGAGTTATTGGCCAAGCTGCAGCATGCCTGGACGCGTATTAACAGAAGAGGGAAGCCACTGTTAGGGAAGAACGATTGTCAGGCTTATGCACCATACAGAGTCTGGATCCAGGAGAGAGCAAGTCAGTTGCGGATGTCATTTCCAGATGCACCAGTCCCTGTCCATATTCCGGTGGAAGAACCAACTACTGTTTCTAGGGAGGCCTATGAGCAAGTGGTGAAAGAAAAAGAAGCCTTGATGAAGATCAACGAAGGGTTAGAGCAAGAGCTAGCACAGATACGCAGTGAGAAAAACAAGGTCGTGCATGCTTTCCAACAGCAGATTGAGCTAGTAAACAGGCTAGGGGCTGAGTTGACTGAAGAGAAGAAGAAGCGCGAACATCTGGGGCAAGAGTTCAGAAGCTCCCATGACATGCTGGAATCCAAGAAGAAAGCACTCGACGCAGCACACCGAGAAATCTCTTCTTGTAACAAGACTTGGAATGCTACGCTCACCAACAATAAGAAGAGGGAAGATAAGTTGAAGCAGCAAATTTCCGACCTCGAAGAGCAGCTGAAGGCCAGCATCAAGAAGTATGAAGAAGAAGTGATGACCCGGTATACTCTCCAGAATGCGTTGAACAAGGCCATCAAAGGCAGGAATGAAGCTGTGTCTCAGAAGCGTAAGCTAGAGGATCGCTTCGGAGAAGGGGCATGGGAAGAAACCGTTGGTGACGTGCGACGTGTGCTTAAACGAAGAAACCAACTTGTTGAAGGGCTTCTTAGCCGACCAGGTCATCCAGAGACCAAGAAGTTAATAGAAGAGTACCGGGCTTATGAGAGTACTTGATCATTTCATGTATTGACTTGTATGCTTTATTTGCATAGTGCTGACCATCACCAGGATTGTTGGTTGAGGTCATGCCTTCTTATTGTACTCAGTGATATTGTATTCTTAGCTTATTGGATTTCCTCTGCAATATATAAGGATTTCTATGATTCAACTCCGATCTTTGCACTGCTAGCACTGTCACTGCACTGACACACACTGCATTGCATTCATATTCATGTTGCATTACAGGTAATCATTGGATGGTATCTTATTTCCTGCTCTGTACCAGGTATTTTCAGGATTGCAGATCAGCGCCCGCACAGATATTCCACTCGCACCAACTGTCGAAGAATCATGGATCAAATGCAGAACGAGATGCAAGATATGCGCGAGAAGCTAGCGCTCTTCATGCAGACCATGGAGACTATTGCAAAAGGTCAGGAGAATTTGCAAGCCATGGTGCAGCCTCTGTTGGTCAGAAATGCTGGTCACGGTAATGAGGATCATCAGTCTGTGCGAGTCGACACTGTTCATGGGGATGGTACTCCCACACCAGTGGCTCCACCTGTAGTCAATATACCTGCTGTTAATGTCAACAACGCTACCGCTGCTGGGAACGGTAACGTCGGAGTTGGGAACGAGACTGCTGTCCATAACGTTGGGCTTGGTGATGTCAACTTGGGTGATAATATGGGAGGCAACGACTTTGGTAATGCTGGATTCGGGTTCAATGATCAGGGATTCGATAATGCTGGGAAATATGGTTTCAATGCTCAAGGCTTTGGGCAGGACGGTTTTGGTGTGACCAATCAGGGTTACGGAGGATTCGGAAATGGAAACGGCGCTGGGTTAATGACTGTTGGACCTGCTGGAATTGCTCCGGGATACGGCAACAGAGGGCGAGGCCCGGTGATGAATCAGATCAGAGCTGGCCGTAATAATGGATACGATGGGTATGGAGCTGGGAATGGTATGTGGCAAGAGGATCAACAGGAGGACGCCTTCTCCGGTGGAGGTTTCGAGGGACCAATGGATGACTCCCAGAAGATCAGAATGCTAGAAGAGCAGATGAGGGGGGTCCTGAACCAAAGTGTTGTGGGCTTAGACATGTCAACAATGGGTCTGGTACCTGGCTTGAGGGTGCCAATCAAATTCAAAGCTCCTACATTTGACAAGTATAAAGGGGACACCTGTCCGAAAGTGCACGTGCGGTCATATTACCGACAGATGTCTGCATATTCAACTGATGAGAGGATGCTAATGCATTTCTTTCAAGATATCCTGTTTGGTCCTTCCCTAGAGTGGTACATGGGGTTGGAGCCAACTAATATAAAGACCTGGAAGCAACTGGCAGAGGCATTTGTAGCTCACTATAAGTATAACAGCGACTTGGCACCCAACCGGGTCCAATTGCAAGGGCTGTCGTAGAAGAAGGGTGAGAGCTTTAAAGAGTACGCACAAAGATGGCGCGACATGGCTGCTAGGGTCCGTCCTCCTTTAGAAGACAAGGAAATGAATGACATGTTCATTGGAACATTCACAGGCATGTTTTATGACAAGTTGTTTCACACATCTTTGGCCAGCTTCTCAGACTTAATTCTGATGGGAGAAAAGATTGAGAGTAACATTAAACAGGGCAGATTCCAGGCTGAGGAATCAACTGCATCTGGCAGTAACAGGAAGGCTTTTGGTGGGCACCGTCAGGGCGATGCGAGCGTAGTGTTTGGAGGCCGAGGCAGAGGTCGGGGCAGAGGTCGAAACCAATATAATCAGCCGCAGCAGGTGGCGAGTGTTACTATTCCGTTTCAACAGCAACCATTTCAACAACAATAGCCAATGCAACAACAGCAACAGCAGCCACAACAGGGGGCACAGCCTGTTCAACGAAGATTCCAAGGGGGTAAACCAAGGAGAGTGTTTGAGAAGCCTCCTTCAACGTATGCGGATTTGTTACAGACACTATTAGGGTTGAACTTGGTAGAGAAGAGAACTCTGGCACCGATAACGGGAACTCCTCCGTATGGCTATGATGCAAGCAGGCACTGTGAGTTCCACTCTGGGGCTCCGGGCCACGATGTAGAGGATTGCCATGCTTTTAAGCATGTTGTGCAGGATTTATTAGACAGTAAAGCTATCAATTTCGGAACGGCGGGTCCGAATATAGTGCAAAAGCCCATGCCTAACCATGGGGCAAATGCCATTCTGACTGAGAAGGGCTTGAATCTGATTATGAATGTCGAGGATTTAAAGACGCCGCTGAGCGAGATAAAGAGCAGGTTGTTGCAAGGTGGGGTCTATCCAGGATGTGACGAATATTGTTTAGAATGTTGGACCCTAGCTGGGGGGTGTGATGATTTAAAGAAAGGTATTTAGGCTTTAATTGATGAAAGCACATTGCAGTTTGACCGAGCAGCAATTGAAGAGCCTGCAGGGGCATTAACAGATAATCAGAGTGATGTGGCTGATGGGCTAAAGACGTGTCTACTTATGCGTCTAGCGGTATCTTACTGCAAGTGCACAGCCTATCGAAGTAATATTTAAGATTATCGATCCACAGGGATTCTATTGTTACTTAGTGCTAGATGAACTTCTAGTTTAGCTAAGGCGAATAGTTGTCACGATTGTTGTTGGTTTTTAAGACTAGTAAAGGCGGAATTAAATTTAAGTTTTTAATAAAATAATACTAAGGCGATCGGTATGTAATTATACTAACTTAGGTGGGTCAATCTAACCTAGGCTTATAAAGATGTTCACTTAATTTATTCGGTAGAGACTACCAGTTTAAATACCCTCAACTCACACTCTCGTGGTCTTGTATCAGATCTTATCCCTAAAGCCCTATGCCTGCTCTCGCTAGCCCATAAGTGTTTAGAGGTAATTTTTGGAAACTAAATAATTCTAATTTATCTTAAAGCGCTCTCGCTGTGTTTAATTTAAATGCCTAACTTTAGCTATCTGGTTAAATCTCACACTCTCGTGGTCTTGACCCAACCTAATACCCTTTTCTTACTCTCGTAACGAAAAGGTCTAATTCAATTAAAAAGTATCAGCCAGAATGTTAAGTGATTAATTATTTTAGCCTATGGTTATATTTTACCGGTTAAGTTGGTTATAACTACATACCGCCCTAAGGTATTTAGCTACTCATCGAGGTTGAATCAGACACAGAGTTAAATAATAACTTACTAATGGCAGAAAAATAAATAGACATTATAATTAAATTAAAAGTGCAATAAATTGAGAAACCTGATTAACAAATATCTGAGTAGACTCCTTCTTCCACAGACCGGAAGGCTTGGAGTAGGCGGAAATAAAAATTAAAACGAATGCTGAAGGTTGGAAACAAATAAAAGTATAACAATTCCCTAATGTTGGAAATTGTTACAAGGTTGGTTTGGATACAAATAAAATAAGACAGAAAGCAAAATAATGCTGGAATAATAACTCTGGTGGTAAGGTAATTCGGCAGAGCTTCCGCAGGAAATTTGGATAATGAAGTATGTCCTTGAGTTCTCCTGAGCTGGTCCTATTTATAGAGCTTCCAATGGGCTGGTGCCTTGGTCTTTTGCTTCTTGGGCTTTGCTGAAGTGGTTGAGAAAATGTTGGAAAGTGGCAGCAAAAATGGGAGAAGTCGTCCTCTCGTGCTGCCTTGAGGAGAATTACTAGGAGGAGTGGTCTTCAGTGGTGGCTTGACGTAGTCTGAGTCAAAACCAAGTTTTATCCTTGTCACGGGCGTGACAAGGTCTTCACGTTCGTTATTTGATGATTTCAAGTGTCACGGTCGTGACTACTTCCTCACGGTCGTGATGGCCCAAAGTAAGGTGTCACGGTCGTGACACCCTTGTAACGACCGTGGCCGTAACAAATTATGCAGACTTTTTGCAGGCTTCTGCCTTGCTTCATTTCTTGTGGTTTCTTTCGTTCCTTTCTTCTTAATTCATGATTCGGCCTCACATAACGATGTACCTGCAAAATAGTAAGAAAAACTCGAGAAATCGAGCGTTAAAACGGTGAATGCGCGATAAAACGTCAATGAAATCTAGCGATATAATCGATGCGTTTTCTCGTCATCAAACTTCCCCAAACTTAAACCTTTGCTTGTCCTCAAGCAAATAGTCGGTTGAAAATCGGCGGACAAGATTTTATTCGCGCATACTCATAACAAACCGTCCGGTGGATCGTTTTGTCGGATAGTCCGGTACTTTGATAGAACACTACCGATACTCTAATGACACAAGCAACAAGCTATGTCGTCGACTTCCCGTCAAGCGAAACAATCGACAATCACATTACGATTTCACCTAGAGTTTTTCGATCTTATTTCGCCCGCTTTCGTTCTAGCGCAGTCACATTAAGCCCTTTGCCTTCGCACGCACGTAGTGGAGTAGCCGGTTAGCGATTTTGATCCTTTTTTAGCACGGGGTCTGGTACACGAGTGTGGTAACCCTTCATGTTTTATCCGATTCGGAGGTTGTGGGGGATCGAGCCGTAGCACGCCCTACCGAGTTCAGAACCAGTACCTCTGAACCAACTCGAAACGGATTCTTTCTCGTATTTCTCGTTTCTTATCTGCGACCGTGTACTTTGGTGCAATTTCTTTTCATTTTGCATTTGAGATACGAAGGATCATTATTGATTAGGCGTCAAACGCTTATATTCATCGGCTCCCCACGTGGTTTGTGTCCAGACGGTGCTGACTGCTAGTATAAACTACTGGGGGTTACTTTTGAACTGAAACTAAAGGTGCACTCGCAATGGTGATCGGGATGGAATTTCTTAAGCAGCGGGTCGAAGATGTCAAGATTGTATTGGTCTTGTTTAAATGTTCCCGGCTTCGTAATTACGAACCATTCGGTGGTAAGTCGGGTAATGCGAGTAATTAAAGATTTTTCTAGTATAGCTTAATAATCGGGGAAAGCTCGAAATTAAAGAAAATAGCGCACAGATTTGCTCATTTCATTGATTTTGCTAAAAGGAATACAACGGAATTGAAAGTACACTGAAATGAAAAGTACCTCTCCCACACTATATCAAACATTGTCCTCAATGTTGTGATATAAATGCGGTACAAATACAGTACAAGACTAAAAATGAAAAACAACATAAAAGTAAACTACTGCTGCTGAGGGCCGCGGGCTCGGCCTCTGGTGCGAGAGCGGCGTCTGGAGGGAGTCGCGTCGGGATCAGAACCGGTGCCCGAGGTAGCAGTAATGCTGATGCGGAGCGCTTCGAGCTCGCCGAAAAGTTCTCCAAACCGCTCATTAGTGGCCTCCTGGTTGGCAGCAATGGTGCCGAGCAGAGCGTCATACTGTGCCTTCTGCCTACGCTCCAGTGCGGCGTTCATCAGGTTCTGCTGATGAATCGCAAGTAGGACCTCCTCAAGTGTGACTGCGGGAGCAGGGGGCTGTCGGGTAGATGTCTCGGGGATGTCCTGGACAGGCTCAGCTGCGTCCATAGCGTCCTGCATCTCGTCCTCTGGAGCGTCTGCCTGATCATCATGAACCGGGGCGTGATCCGCAGCAGCTGGTAAAGCAAAGAGCCAGTTGGCTCGGTTGGAGGGGTCGATGCGGGTGCGGGACGGCAGAGTGATGTGGTGGAAAATGGTGCCATTGACAACAGGGTTGTACCTGCCATCCTCTCGCTGCGCGATCAGGTGGGCGGACCGGCAGTAACTCATGGTCAGGAATTCGGCGGCGAGGTGCGGCTGATTAGCGAGCGCGTCACCAAGCCCCAACTGAATGGCGAGGGTGGTGACAATGCCGCCAATGAAGAACGGGGAGGAGCCTCGGTGCGCAATGGCCTGGATGTGGTAGAGCATAAAGGGGGCAGCGTTGATTGACTCGTCATGAAGGGCACAGTATAAGAACAGAAGCTCCTTGGAGTTGAGCTTGTGGTTGCTCTCTCTAGCAAAGATTGTGTTGCAAATGACCCGGTGAAAGTAGCGGATAGCCGGGTTGTGGATGTGTGTGGCGTTGAGACTCTGGAAGGTGGTCGCACAGGTGTTGGTAAGGTCGTGCCACAGAGTGAATGCTTGTTCACTGAAATTGTCGGGCACGCGACGGTGGGCTTCGGTGCCGTGATCGAAACCTAACAGCTCGGCGATCCTGGTTTGTGTGAGGTTGAACTCCCGGCCGTGCATTCTGAATGTTACGACGCCGGTAAGCTGACTCTGAGAACCGGAAGAGGTGATGTAACTGTAAGAGCTGAGGAACTCCAGCGTCAGAAGTTCGAAAGTCGGCTGAGGCTGACGACAGAGGTCCCACAGACCGACCTTTTGCAGTAGGCTTTGAACGCTGGACAGCATTCCGAGTTCTCACAGACAGTCAGTGGCAATGTACCGGGTGGGTTGCAGACCGCGGTTCTGGAAGCGGATGAAACGGTCTCTCTGGGTTACTCCAGCTTCTCCTTCTCTGAAAATGATGGAATCCATAACATGCAAGAGTGAAGAGTGAGGGTGGAAGGATTTTGTGAGGTTTTTGTGAGAAAAGTGATAGAATGAGGGAGATAGAAGTTCAGGTTAAATACGGGAGAGTGGTAATGAAATGGTAGATGAAAATGGAGGATTAATGGGGTAGTGGAGAGGTTACGGCGGTTTTGGAATGAGTGGGTAGTGTTTTGGATAGGTTATGGATGGAGAAGAAGAGGGGACACGATGAGAAACAGTTCTGTTTCTCACGATCTCTGTAATAGAGGTCGTCACGGTCGTGACATAGGCGTGACGGTCGTGACACGCTAAATGAGCACGTCACGATCGTAAGTGGGGTGTGACGACCGTGAGGGTGTGTTGTGCTGAGTAATTCCCAGAAAAAGAACATTGTCTCACGTTATTTATAAATTAATAATAATTTATTTTATTTAGTAGCACTTATATTAACACACACCATGTTATATATCATTTGCAACACATTAGTATACGAACCTAAGATAAAATAATGTAGTCATACAGTATATGGTCACACAGTGTATAGAAAAAGTAGAAAAATTATATAAGTTGCTAAAAATGAAGAAGTAATTGAAATAAAAGGTGCATGGCATAAAGAAAAATTGAAATTACATAAACTCAAATTATGTTATGAAATCGTTGCGAAAGATAAATTTAACTGGAAATGAAAATAATGAGAAAAAAAAATCAATAAACTAAATCACTGATAGCCGGTTCAAAGGCGTTTCTTCAGGTCTTCGATGGCGGAGTCCAAATGATAGAATTGTTCGCAGGCCATGTCAGTCAATCCCATGATGTCCAATCGCATACTCTTAATGTCTTCTCTGAATAGATTAATGTCAGTTTGATAGGCATTGAGAGTGTGCATGATGTTCTGTAAGTTGTTAGCGTACTCTCCGTGATTCGCTCCAGGGGTTTCATGAACTTTGTCAGTTGGGTCAGTGTCATGGTATCCAGGAGGTGTCTCGGGGTCAGTTTCAACAGCGGTCATTATATCATCTGTTATCCTGTGAGACTGAGGTGTTTCAGGAGTGGCTGGATAATCAGGTGGGTTTAACTCATAAAGCCAATTATCCTTATTATGAACACTTACTTTAGCATGATTGGGCAATGTGAACAGGGTGACTACTTCGTTCCGGATCAGGTACTCAAAAGGTGGGCGTCCTAAATTCCTTATGATATGTCTATTGAAGCAGAATTTAAGATTCATTAGGCGTATGGTTCCCAGACGGGTGCACCTGTCCAGTTGGTACCTAAGTCCTAGGGCATCAGCAATCATGGTTACAAGACCTCCTACCACTATAGGTAATTCAGGTTCTTCTTGGATGCGGGTGAAGGTTTGCATCATGAAAGGTACACCATTAACACACTGTCCAGTATTGAAACATGACATAATAAATAATTCATCCTTAGAGACTCCGGTAATGTTTTCTTCTTTTCCAAAGAAGGTATGGGCGAGGAATTTGTGGAAGTAACGGAGGGCAGGATTATGGATCTCATCATTGTTCATGTCATTTGGTTCAGGGTGGTAGTTTCCGGTCAGAGTTCCCCAAAAGAAATCTAGCTCCACATCCATCAATTCTACCTGTGTGGTAGTATAGGCAAAAGGTCCACTAGGGAATCCTAACAGGTCAGCTAGTTCTTTATGGTTAAAGTCGTATTCTATTCCAAATAGGCGGAAACTAATGAATCCTTTCCTAGACCCAAAACCGCGCTCAGGTAGGTAAAGTAGGGAACTAAGGAACTCAAGGGTGAGCTCACGGTAAGTCGCAAACTTGTGTTGGATCATTGCATTCTCCCATCCGAGTCGGTTGAACAAGTACATGACACTATCATGTATTCCTAAGGTTTCCATAGTCCTATCATTTGGGTACAGGGTCAAATCCATTTGCCTCTGTGATAACTCTTCGAACTTTATTCTTTGGTTCCTACCTCTAAATTTGGTTTCCATATAGTTAATTGGTTGGTTAGCCATGGTCAGTGAAAATACGGTGGAAACAAATCAGTGGAAAAGACTTTAGAAAATCTGTAAAAAGTGATTTAGGATAAAAATAAGAAAATGAAATGCTAAAATGTAATGGCGATAATAGTAATGTAAAATAAAACTGACAAAACAATTTAAACAAATAGTAATAACGATAATTAAAAATGCTCAAAAAGAAAAGAATAGTTAAAATACGTAAATGGGTTGCCTCCCACTAAGCGCTGTTTTTATTGTCAAAAGCCTGACGTAATGCCTTGGTTGAGATTAATCAGGGGGATTAGTGGACAATTCTAAAAGCTTTAGATTATTCGCATAACCTCTATTTTCAACTTTATGATAGTGTTTTAGACGTTGTCAGTTTACTATGAATTGTTCACTATCCTTACCCTTAATTTCTATTGCTCCACTTGGGAATACTTTAGTTATATCAAAGGGTCCTGACCATCTAGACTTTAACTTTCCAGGAAAGAGCCTAAGTCGTGAATTAAAGAGGAGTACAACGTCTCCCACACTGAATTCTTTCCTGGATAGGCGTTTATCATGCCATCGTTTGGTTCTTTCCTTATATATCTTAGCGTTTTCATATGCATCTAACCTTAATTCTTCTAATTCGTTTATGTCTAGGATTCGCTTTTCTCCTGCAGCATTATAGTTTGTATTGAGAGTTCTAATCGCCCAATAAGCTTTGTGTTCTAGTTCTACTGGGAGGTGACAAGATTTTCCATAAACTAGTTTGAAAGGTGTAGTACCTATGGGAGTCTTGTAAGCGGTCCTATAAGCCCATAGAGCTTCATTAAGTTTAGATGACCAATCTTTCCGAGATATGGCGACAGTCTTTTCTAAGATTTGTTTAATCTCTCTGTTTGAGACATCGACCTGTCCACTTGTTTGTGGGTGATATGGTGTAGCCACACGGTGTCTCACTCCATACTTAGATAGTAATTTGTCAAAGATTTTTGAAATGAAGTGCGAGCCACCGTCACTTATGACGAGTCGAGGTACACCAAATCTGGGAAAGATTATGTTTTTGAAAAGCTTCATTACTACTCGTGCATCGTTTGTAGGAGAAGCTATGGCTTCGATCCATTTCGAGACATAGTCAACAGCTACGAGTATGTAATTATTACCGAAAGATGATGGGAATGGTCCCATGAAATCTATTCCCCAGACGTCGAAGATTTCTACTTCTAAAATTCCCTTTTGGGGCATTTCATCTCTTCTTGAAATATTGCCGGTGCGTTGACACCGATCGCAACTTATAACAGCGATGTGGACATCCTTCCATAGATTAGGCCAGTATAAGCCGGCTTGCAAGATTTTTGCACAGGTCTTGGAAGTGCTCGCATGTCCACCATAAGGAGATGAATGACATTGAGCAATGACATCTTCTATTTCTTCTTCGGGAATACATCGGCGAAAGATTCCATCTGGTCCTCTTTTGAACAGTAATGGTTCATCCCAATAGTACTGTTTCAGGTTATGAAAGAATTTCTTTTTCTGCTGATAGGTTAGATCGGGTGGAAGAGCTCCTGCGGCTAGGTAGTTGACAATGTCAGCGTACCATGGCAGTCCTACAGTTGTCTGTATTGTTTCCACGGGTTCTGGTTCATTTATATCTAACTGCGCTAGGTCGCTTCCTATTTGTGCTATCAGTTGTTCATACGGAAAATCATCGTTAATCGGCACTTGTTCGGGTTTAATACCTTCTATTCTAGATAAATGGTCCGCTACGACGTTTTCAGTACCTTTTTTGTCTTTTATTTCTAGATCAAACTCTTGTAAGAGTAAAATCCATCTTAAGAGTCTTGGTTTAGCATCTTTCTTAGTTAATAGATATCGGATAGCAGCATGGTCTGTGTAAATGATTATTTTCGCTCCAACTAGGTAAGAGCGGAATTTGTCAAGCGCAAAGACAACTGCCAGCAATTCTTTTTCTGTAGTAGCGTAGTTCATCTGGGCAGAATCCAAGGTTCTACTGGCATAGTAAATCGCATGGAGTTTTTTTTCCTTTCTCTGGCCCAGGACTGCGCCCACAGCATAGTCACTCGCATCGCACATGATTTCAAAAGGTAATCTCCAGTCAGGGGGTTGCATGATTGGTGCGGTGATGAGGGCTGTTTTTAGAGTTTCGAATGCTTTAAGACAATCTTCATTGAATATGAACTCAGCGTCTTTCATTAATAAACCAGTAAGGGGTTTAGTAATTTTCGAGAAATCTTTGATGAATCGTCGGTAAAAACCGGCGTGTCCTAAAAAGCTTCGTATTTCTCGAACGGTTTTAGGAGGTTGAAGATCTTTTATTACTTCAATCTTAGCCTTATCAACTTCAATTCCCTTGTCTGATATTACATGACCTAATACTATTCCTTCGTTGACCATAAAATGAAATTTCTCCCAGTTAAGCACGAGATTCACTTTTACACATCTCTCTAACACCATTTCTAAGTTCGATAAGCATCCTTCAAAGCTTTGCCCGCATACAGAGAAGTCGTCCATGAACACTTCCATGATGTCGTCTATAAAATCTGCGAAGATTGACATCATACATCTTTGAAAGGTTGCAGGAGCGTTGCACAATCCAAAGGGCATTCGCCTGTAAGCGAATGTTCCATAAGGACATGTGAATGTAGTCTTCTCTTGATCATCAGGATGGATAGGGATTTGGAAAAATCCTGAGTAACCATCAAGGTAACAGAAGTAAGAATGCTTGGCTAATCGTTCTAACATTTGATCTATGAAAGGTAGTGGGAAATGATCTTTTCGAGTGGCTTTGTTTAGTTTACGATAATCTATGCACACTCTATATCCCGTCACTACTCTTTGCGATATCGACTCACCTTGTGCGTTTTTCACCACAGTGATACCTCCTTTCTTTGGCACTACATGTATTGGACTAACCCATTCACTATCAGAGATTGGGTATATTATCCCGGCATCTAATAATTTCTTGACTTCTTCCTTTACTACAGTGCTAAGGGTTGGGTTAATTCTTCTCTGAGATTCTCTGGAGGTTCTGCAATCTTCTTCAAGCAGAATGCGATGCATGCAAACTGAAGGACATATTCCTTTGAGATCAGATATGTTATATCCTAGTGCAGTTGGATATTTCTTCAAGACATCTAAAAGTTTCTTTGTCTCTATAGTTCCTAAACTGGAATTTACTATAACTGGTCTTTTACATTCAACGTCTAAGAATTCGTACCTTAGGTTATTAGGTAAAGTTTTTAATCCTAATGTAGGTTTATCTTTACTTGGCATGGGATCCGGTGTAAGTGCTAAACTTTCGCTTAGACTATCATCCTGATACGGTTTTCGCCAATTATCATCTTCGAGAATTTGAGGGATTTGAATTTTCATTATTTCAGAATAAGTGGTCTCCTCCAGTTCCATTTCTCTTACACATTCGTCAATTACGTCCATTAGATAGCATGTATCCTCTATAGCTGGTGATTGTAAGAATTGTGTTAAAACAAATTCGACTTTCTCTTCACCTACTTCAAAGGTTAGCTTTCCTCTTTTCACGTCTATTATAGCTCCGGCGGTATCTAAGAATGGTCTTCCTAGTATGATAGGTGTAGTGGAGTCTTCAGAGATGTCCATGATTATAAAATCAGTAGGAATGTAGAATTGTCCTATACGTACTGGGACGTTTTCTAGTATGCCTACAAGATATTTAACAGAGCGATCGGCTAGTTGAACAGACATCTTAGTTGGTCTTAGGTCTCCCATGTCTAGCCTTTTGCAAATCGTTAAGGGCATAACACTGATACTGGCTCCTAAATCGCATAGAGCTTTGTCAATGACGAATTTTCCTATTACACAGGGTATAGAGAAACTTCCTGGATCTTTTAGCTTAGGAGGCATGTTATTTTGAATTATGGCGCTACACTCGGCAGTAAGTGTAACTGTTCCGTTATCCTCTATCTTTTTCTTATTGGATAAGATTTCTTTTTAAAACTTGGCATACGAGGGTATTTGGGTAATTGCTTCTGTAAACGGAATAGTAATATTCAACTGTTTCAGAAGTTCGACAAATTTCTTAAATTGACCCGTCGTCTTGGAACTTATTAATCTTTGAGGGTACGGAATTGGTGGTTTATAGGGTGGTGGAGGCACATAAGGTTGTTCTTTCTCCACTACCTCTCGACTTTCATCTTCCTTTTCTTCTGGATCATTCACCACTTCAGTCGGTTTATCCGGTTTTTGGTACATGGCTGGATTGTCAAGTCTTGGATCGGTAGGTCCGTCAAGTTCCTTGCCACTTCTTAATATTACAGCGTTAGCATGTCCTTTCGGGTTAGGTTGAGGTTGTCCAGGGAATACTCCAGCTGGTGCAGCAGTAGGTGCTTGTTGTTGAGCTACTTGTGAAATCTGAGTTTCAAGCATTTTGTTATGTGTAGCTAATGCATCTACTTTGCTCACTAATTGTTTAATCTGCTCACTAGTGTGAATGTTTTGGTTTAAGAAGTCTTTGTTTGTCTGAGATTGGCTAGCTATAAAGCTCTCCATCATCAATTCAAGGTTCGATTTTCTAGGGATATTAGGAGCAGTCTTTTGATATCCTGGTGATGTAGCTGGTGCTTGACCTGGTGCGTAATAAGCATTGTTATTCTTATAGGAGAAGTTCGGATGATTCTTCCAACCTGGGTTGTATGTGTTTGATTAAGGGTTTCCTTGAGCATAATTCACTTGATCAGTGGGAGTTCCTGCCAATAGTTGACAATCAGAGACTTCGTGTCCTGGGACTCCACATAACTCACAGTTAGGTGTTACTGCAGCCACGGTGGCTGCAGGTGTTATGGCCAAGTTGTCGATCTTTTGGCTTAGTTGGTCAAACTTCGCATTGACTTGGTCCATACTACTTACTTCGTACATACCTCCCTTTGTTGGTTTCTCAGTTGCGACTCTCTCGCTTCCCCAAAGGTAATGATTTTGAGCCATACTTTCGATAAGTGCATAGGCATCTCTATATTCTTTGTCCATCAATGCACCACCCGCGGCAGCGTCAATTATCATTCTTGTATTGTACAAGAGTCCATTATAGAAGGTATGGATGGCCATCCAGTCTATTAACCCATGATGTGGACAAAGTCTAAGTAGATCCTTATAGCGTTCCCAAGCTTCGAATAATGATTCACTTTCTCTTTGCTTAAATCCGTTGATCTGAGCTCTCAGCATAGCGGTCTTGCTAGGTGGAAAATACCTATTCAAGAAAACTTTCTTAAGTTCTGCCCACGTAGTTACTGAGTTCGAAGGCAGAGATTGAAGCCAAGCTCTTGCTCTGTCTCGAAGCGAAAAAGGAAATAAACGTAGTCTAATGGCTTCTTGGGTAACTCCATTGGCTTTTACGGTATCTGCATATTGCACAAAGATCGAAAGATGAAGATTCGGATCCTCGGTAGGATTTCCGGCGAATTGATTTTATTGCACGGCTGATATCAATGATGGTTTTAGTTCGAAATCATTTCGGTTGATAGTCGGTGCTGCAATGCTTGAATGCGGTTCACCTTGCGAAGGATTAGCGTAATACTTGAGTGGATGAGTTTGTTCTTCAGCCATCCCTGCGTCTTCTGATTTAACGACTGGTTCAGGCGGATCTAATTGAAGATCTGGAATATTGGAATTATTTTCGAAATCGAATATACGTCTTCTTACGTGTAAGAAGCGTTCCGATTCAGGGATTAGAGGTTGCAAGTCTTCGCTTTTAGAGCGAGTACTTGGCATACACTCGGAGATTAGATCAAATTAAATAGTTGATACCTTAGTCTAGACAATGCTACCTAAGTGCACTAGTAACTAAATTAAGGAATCCCCGGCAGCGGCGCCAAAAACTTGATGGGCTAAAGACGTGTCTACTTATGCGTCTAGCGGTATCTTACTGCAAGTGCACAGCCTATCGAAGTAATATTTAAGATTATCGATCCACAGGGATTCTATTGTTACTTAGTGCTAGATGAACTTCTAGTTTAGCTAAGGCGAATAGTTGTCACGATTGTTGTTGGTTTTTAAGACTAGTAAAGGCGGAATTAAATTTAAGTTTTTAATAAAATAATACTAAGGCGGTCGGTATGTAATTATACTAACTTAGGTGGGTCAATCTAACCTAGGCTTATAAAGATGTTCACTTAATCTATTCGGTAGAGACTACCAGTTTAAATACCCTCAACTCACACTCTCGTGGTCTTGTATCAGATCTTATCCCTAAAGCCCTATGCCTGCTCTCGCTAGCCCATAAGTGTTTAGAGGTAATTTTTGGAAACTAAATAATTCTAATTTATCTTAAAGCGCTCTCGCTGTGTTTAATTTAAATGCCTAACTTTAGCTATCTGGTTAAATCTCACACTCTCGTGGTCTTGACCCAACCTAATACCCTTTTCTTACTCTCGTAACGAAAAGGTCTAATTCAATTAAAAAGTATCAGCCAGAATGTTAAGTGATTAATTATTTTAGCCTATGGTTATATTTTACCGGTTAAGTTGGTTATAACTACATACCGCCCTAAGGTATTTAGCTACTCATCGAGGTTGAATCAGACACAGAGTTAAATAATAACTTACTAATGGCAGAAAAATAAATAGACATTATAATTAAATTAAAAGTGCAATAAATTGAGAAACCTGATTAACAAATATCTGAGTAGACTCCTTCTTCCACAGACCGGAAGGCTTGGAGTAGGCGGAAATAAAAATTAAAACGAATGCTGAAGGTTGGAAACAAATAAAAGTATAACAATTCCCTAATGTTGGAAATTGTTACACGGTTGGTTTGGATACAAATAAAATAAGACAGAAAGCAAAATAATGCTGGAATAATAACTCTGGTGGTAAGGTAATTCGGCAGAGCTTCCGCAGGAAATTTGGATAATGAAGTCTGTCCTTGAGTTCTCCTGAGTTGGTCCTATTTATAGAGCTTCCAATGGGCTGGTGCCTTGGTCTTTTGCTTCTTGGGCTTTGCTGAAGTGGTTGAGAAAATGTTGGAAAGTGGCAGCAAAAATGGGAGAAGTCGTCCTCTCGTGCTGCCTTGAGGAGAATTACTAGGAGGAGTGGTCTTCAGTGGTGGCTTGACGTAGTCTGAGTCAAAACCAAGTTTTATCCTTGTCACGGGCGTGACAAGGTCTTCACGTTCGTTATTTGATGATTTCAAGTGTCACGGTCGTGACTACTTCCTCACGATCGTGATGGCCCAAAGTAAGGTGTCACGGTCGTGACACCCTTGTAACGACCGTGGCCGTAACAAATTATGCAGACTTTTTGCAGGCTTCTGCCTTGCTTCATTTCTTGTGGTTTCTTTCGTTCCTTTCTTCTTAATTCATGATTCGGCCTCACATAACGATGTACCTGCAAAATAGTAAGAAAAACTCGAGAAATCGAGCGTTAAAACGGTGAATGCGCGATAAAACGTCAATGAAATCTAGCGATATAATCGATGCGTTTTCTCGTCATCAGTGGCCACTGTAACAATTCCTCGAAAGACAATCACTATAACAGCACCGGTTCAGCAACCGCCAATCACTATAACTAAGTTCGGGCCAATTCCGTACGAGAGCACGAAGGCAGTCCCATGGTCATATGGTTTGGAAGTGTATTGTGACGGAATAAAGATTGATGTTAACAAACAGCCAGCCGAGACTATGGACAACGTTGTTGGTACAGGAGGTATGACAAGGAGTGGTAGGATCTTCATATCGCCTGAGGTAGAGGCCGAAAGACTGGCGAAGGGAAAGGGGAAGATGGTTGAGAATGTTCCTGTGCAGGCAAGCGAAAAAGCATCGGCATTGAAAGATGTAGAAGAGTTCATGCGCTTGATTCGAAAAAGTGATTATAAGATTGTGGAGCATCTGCAACAGACGCCGTCCAAGATCTCTATTCTGTCGTTGCTATTGTGTTCTGAAGCTCACAGAAATGCTTTGTTGAAAGTCCTGGATACTTCCTTCGTACCCCAAGATGTTTCCGTGAATCAGCTGGAAGGAGTGTTGGCCCATGTAAACGCAGGCCATAGCTTGGGCTTTACCGACTTCGATTTGACCCCGAAGGGGAGAGATCATAATATGGCGCTACACGTATCTGTGGAATGTAGAGGATCAGTCATGTCGCATGTATTGGTCGACACCGGATCGTATTTGAATGTGCTGCCCTAGAAAGCGATGATGAAGCTAGATGTCAGAGGAATCTTGTGCACGCCCAATGACTTGGTGGTTAGGGCGTTTGATGGCACGCGGAGAACAGTTTTTGGATCGATAACATTGCCTCTACAGGTGGGGCCGGAGGTGTTCGCCACTGAATTTTATATCATGGATATCCAGCCTGCATATAGCTACCTGCTCGGAAGACCCTGGATCCATGGGGCTGGGGTAGTCACTTCTACCCTGCATCAAAAGTTGAAATATATGGTCGGAGACAGCGTGGTCACCGTATGCGGAGAAGAGGACATCCTGGTCAGCCATCTGTCGTCGTTTAAATATGTGGAGGTCGATGGAGAGATTCACGAAACACCCTGCCAGGCATTTGAAGGGTTGCGTATCAAGGACAAAGGTCCCGGGCCGAGCAAAGCGTCGGAGATAGCCGTCTCGTCATATAAAGAAGCTCAAGCTCTAGTAGAGGCTGGAGAAACCAAGGGCTGGGGAAAAGTGCTGGATATTCCTATGAAGATGGACTGATTCGGGCTTGGATACCAACCGTCGTCATCAACACCTGCTGTGGGGGCACCCCGTTTCAGAGGGCCAATAACCATCTCTGCCAGTGGAGTATGTCATGAGACCGTCAATGCTGCTTCAGAGTCTGACGAAGGAGACAGCGATTGCGATATGGATGCCTGGATTCAGCCAAGCACGCCAGGACAGGGATTGTGCAACTGGTCTATTCAGGAGCTTGTTCCTGTGACTCTTAAACAGTAATGCTTTGTTTTTAATTGTTGAACAATCTGGTGTCTTGCCCGGGGCATCATGATTTGCTTAGGGCTGTGCTGTTATGAACATTGTGTGTTTATCATTAAATAAAAGGCGTTTTTCATGTGCAAATATTTCGATCTATGTTTTTCTTGTTTTATATTTTTCAATAAAATGGCAACGTGGTTATTCGCTTTATACGCATTTTGAAGCATTTAACCATTTCTTTTGCAGGATAACATTTTCAGATGACATCCTTGAACCACCTATGACTCGTCCCGACTTTGAGCTCCCGGTATTTCAGGCCGAAGAGGAGATTGTCGAAGATAGTGACGTTCCCGAAGAACTGTCTTGGTTGGTGAAGCAGGAAGAACGTGTCATTCTGCCTCACGAAGAGGTCATCGAAATTATTAATCTGGGGTCGGAAGGGGTTGAGAAGAATATTCGTATAGGAGCCGCGCTGCAGAGTGATATCAAGCGAAGACTGGTTGAAATGCTCAGGGAGTATAGTGATGTGTTCGCTTGGTCGTATGAAGACATGCCAGGGCTCGATACAGATATGGTTGTGCACCGTCTGCCGTTGAAAGAAGAGTGCCCGCCGGTCAAGCAGAAACTTCGCAGAACTAGACCCGATATGGCAGTGAAGATTAAAGAAGAGGTTCAAAAACAGTGGGATGCTGGTTTTCTAGCTGTGACAAAATATCCCTCATGGGTTGCTAACATCGTACCAGTGCCAAAGAAAGATGGCAAGGTTCGAATGTGTGTGGATTATAGGGATTTGAATAAAGCGAGCCCAAAAGACGATTTTCCGCTTCCTCATATCGACGTGCTAGTTGATAATACTGCTCAATACTCCGTATTCTCCTTCATGGATGGCTTCTCAGGCTATAATCAGATTAAAATGGCGCCAAAGGACATGGAGAAAACTACCTTCATAACGCCTTGGGGAACATTTTGCTACAAAGTGATGCCCTTTGGGTTGAAGAATGTTGGGGCAACGTATCAGCGTGCAATGACGACTCTTTTTCATGATATGATGCATAAAGAGATCGAAGTTTATGTTGACGATATGATTGCCAAATCCCAGACGAAGGAAGAGCATCAAGTGAATCTGCTGAAGTTATTTAAAAGGCTTAGGAAGTTCAGGCTGAGACTGAACCCTAACAAGTGCACCTTCGGGGTGAGATCGGGTAAACTGCTGGGGTTTATCGTAAGCGAAAGAGGAATAGAGGTCGATCCTGCTAAAATAAAGGCAATTCAAGAGATGCCGACGCCTAAAACAGAGAAAGAGGTGCGCGGGTTTTTAGGGAGGTTGAACTACATCGCTCGGTTCATATCTCACCTAACTGCTACGTGTGAACCATTGTTTAAGCTGTTGAAGAAAGATCAAGCTGTAACGTGGAACGAAAATTGTCAAAAGGCGTTCGATAAAATAAAGCAGTATTTGCAGGAGCCTCCTATTCTGATACCCCCAGTGGCAGGGAGACCCTTGATTATGTATTTGAAAGTTCTTGAGGGAAGCATGGGTTGTATTCTCGGTCAACACGACGAGACAGGAAGAAAAGAGCATGCGATCTACTACTTGAGTAAGAAATTTACAGATTGTGAATCTCGATATTCAATGCTTGAAAAAACTTGTTGCACGCTAGCCTGGGCCGCCAAGCGTTTGAGGCAGTACATGCTGAATCATACAACCATGCTCATCTCGAAGATGGACCCTATCAAATATGTATTCGAAAAGCAGGCGCTATCAGGGAGAATTTCCCGTTGGCAGATGGTCTTGACTGAATATGACATCCAATATGTCTCGCAAAAGGCTATAAAGGGGAGTGTGTTGTCTGAGTACTTGGCTGAGCAGCCTATTGAAGATTACCAATCGATGAGGTTTGATTTTCCTGACGAGGATATCATGTACCTAAAGATGAAAGATTGCGAAGAGTCGTTGCCAGACGAAGGACCAGAGTTGGGTTCCAAGTGGAAGATGATTTTTGACGGGGCTGTGAACGCTTACGGTAGCGGAATAGGGGCAATCATCACTACTCCACACGGGTCGCACATCTCGTTTACTGCTCGATTGACCTTTGCAGTTACCAATAATGAAGCCGAATACGAAGCTTGTATAATGGGGCTTGAAGAAGCCATTGATTTGTGAATCAAATATCTGGACGTATACGGAGACTCAGCTCTGGTGGTGAATCAAATCAAAGGGGAATGGGAGACACGTCAGCCCAATTTGATACATTACATGAATTATGCAAGGAGATTGTTGCCTTTCTTTGACAAGGTTGAATTGCACCATGTACCGCGGGCAGAGAATCAAATGGCTGACGCCCTGGCCACTTTGTCTTCCATGTACAAAGTCAACTTCTGGAATGAAGCTCCCAGAATCATTATCTCTCGGCTTGACAGACCTGCCTTCATATTTGCTATTGACGAAGCTTCTGATGACAAACCGTGGTATTTCGATATCCTTAACTTTCTGAAGAATAAAGAGTATCCGGCTGGGGCATCCAGTCAAGATCAGAAGACTCTCAGGAGATTGGCGGGTAATTTCTATTTGAATCCGGATGGTGTCTTATACAGAAGAAACCACGACTTGGTGTTGTTGCGTTGTGTGGATGAAAAAGAGGCGAAGTTGCTCATGGAGGAAATACATGAAGGTACCTTCGGTACACATGCTGGTGGGCATGCTATGACGAGGAAGCTGCTGCGGGCAGGTTATTTTTGGCTGACTATGGAAACCGATTGTTTCAAGTTTGCGAGGAAGTGCCACAAGTGCCAAATCTATGTTGATAAGATCCATGTGCCTCCGAGTCCTCTGAACGTGATGTCGTCGCCATGGCCATTCTTGATGTGGGGAATTGATATGATTGGAAAGATCGAGCCGACAACTTCTAACGGGCACCGGTTCATTCTAGTAGCAATCGATTATTTCACCAAGTGGATGGAAGCGGCGTCTTATGCAAATGTAACTAAGCAGGTGGTGGCCAGATTCATCAAGAGAGATATCATTTGCCGATATGGGATCCCCGAGCGGATAATTACTGACAAAGGTTCAAACCTGAATAACAAAATGATGAAGGAGCTCTGTCAGAATTTCAAGATCGAACATCACAACTCCTCCCCTTACCGACCCAAGATGAATGGCGCTGTCGAAGCGGCCAATAAGAATATAAAGAAGATCGTTCAGAAGATGGTGGTGACCTATAAGGATTGGCACGAGATGCTACCTTTCGCCTTGCACGGTTATCGTACGACGGTACGCACATCAACCGGGGCAACCCCGTTCTCGTTAGTATACGGAATGGAAGCAGTGCTACCATTAGAAGTCGAGATTCCTTCTCTGAGAGTACTACGAAATGTCCAACTAGATGAGGCAGAATGGGTGAAAGACAGGCTGAACCAATTGAGTTTAATGGATGAGAAGAGGCTAGCTTCTCTAGCATACGGTCATTTGTACCAGAGCCGAATGAAGAAAGCATATGATAAGAAGATACATCCGCGGAGCTTTCAGACGGGCGACCTTGTGCTAAAAAGGATTCTCCCGCCGCAGGCAGATCGCAGGGGAAAGTGGACCCCCAACTACGAAGGGCCATATGTCGTCAGAAAAGTCTTTTCAGGAGGAGCTTTATTATTGTCCACCATGGACGGTGAAGACTTTACGTCGCCTGTGAATTCGGACGCAGTTAAAAAATACTTTGCTTAAAATTGACCCGCTGGACAGAAAAAAGAGAGTCCAGGCAAAAATGGGGCATCCTGGCGAACCAAAAACAGAATGAAAGGTTCGGGCAAAAGTTAGGGATAAAAAGTGAAAAAATGTACACCCGCGAAGTTGAAAACCTACACTGGGCGGCTTCGGCAAAAAAGGGTATCCCGGTGAGCTGAAAACCCGTAAAGGGCGGTTCACGCAAAAGTTAGGGGTTTGAAAAAGCAAATGACTGCGGTCCGAATTTTGATATTGCATTGAGTATTGGTGCGGGAGAATATGCCTGAGGGGTCGATTATCAGATACAATCTCTTCGGAAGTGTGGATACCGGGAAAGCATTAGAGTCGGACGAGTCATAGGAGGATCAGTTCGTGATGTTCGTCTGCATCCCGTTGCCGACATGTGTACAAATTTAATTTGTCATTATATTTATGCTTCTTGTGCATACTTGTATATTTGTTGTGCGTAGCTTCCTCTTTTCAGGGGTTACGTCCCGTGTACAAAAACTCCGCCCATTCAGGGGCCCAACCAATAAAATATGTTATTCAGTACTTGATGCTATCTCTTTACTGTTTTGTGCATGATAAAACGCCTAAGTTTAATGAAACTAGCATGTGTATAACGTTACTGGCCCTTGCCAGCAATTGCTAACACTTTGAATTAACTGAAAATGAGGTCACTAACGCTAACCTGAATAGATTTGGTTGTGTAGGCTTGTCTGGTCTTGTTTGCGTTGTTGCAGGGTTCGTAGCCGCGTGAAGAGGACGATCAAAAGATGGCAGTAACGAAAGACTCGCTCCCCACGCAGGTCGTGTATGTTTCTCACTGATGAAGGATCAGATTCTCCAGCTAGTCGTAGCTTATTCCAAAGGGCATTCTCCATCAAAGTCGTTTATCCTCAGCAAAGTTTGGCGATTCCTAGATCAAAGGCTGTATTCAGACAGTGCATCTCAAGCAGAGTGGTTTAGCTTCAGAAGATTAATATTTCCGACTTGCGAGCTGTACTCAGACAGTTTACCTTTCCCTGCAGGGTCATTTACTCTCCCCCAGCGGAGTCAGTTGATTTTACCTAAGAGAATCATCCCATCCCCAACGGAGTTCTCTTTTCAGCAAGTATTTTCATTCCTCCCAGTGGAACTCGAAGACTAAGGCTCTCCCCGACAGAGTTGGTGTGGCGCATTGGCATTTATTTTGTCAAAATACCGTGTGATATTCGTTCACTCTCCAGCAGAAGTTCAATCATACTAGGCGCATCTGCCATTCTCCAGCAGAGTTATATTCCCTAGCAGGGTGTTACTTCAATGAGGTGCTTGGTTAAGTTCCCCAATTTCCCAACTGAGTCAACTTCACTCTTCCAGCATTTATTTTGCTGGAATAACTCTGTGGCATCTGGCTATCCCCAGCGGAGTCGGCTTTGTCTTCAGCATTTATTTTGCTGAAGCGGTTTCCCGTATCCCAACAGTTCGAGTCTGCATTTACATTGGCATATAGTGTCATACTAGCATACACCAAATAAAAACGCGTAGCATTTCCAGGTCGAATGGAGCATTGCGTCATTGTCAAACACATGCATTTGAAACATGAACCGGGTCGGCTAACCGTTTGTTTCAAGTATTGCTCTCTTGCAGGTGGAATGAGCTCTTGCTCAAATGAATTACCAAACGTTTGAGGTCTCGACGTGAGACATTCAATGAAGTACGAGCTTTGGCATTATTCCCCACAGATATCATGATGAAGTTCTTTTCGTCTCCGAGCAGAGTTACTTGTGTGCATTTCTCTTGTTTGCCCCGCCAGAGTTAGTAGGCGAAAGCTCTCCTCATTCCCAAGCAGAGTTATTTGTCAGCGAAGGGTTTCATGAATCAGAATTTCAGAGGCTGCCGCCGGTTATCAGAACAAGCATCCAGTAGTTTGGTTTCCAAATATCCCCAGTAAAGTCCGTCTCAAAGTCGCTGTCACGTCAGTACTAAGAAGTTTGTGGGTTGGGACCAGTGGAGAAATAAGTCCTGACGTGGACGAATTTTATTGACAAGTTTTCTTCGTGTTAGAGAAGTGAAGTTCTGACGTGGACAGATTGATTGCCTCAGTTTGACGATATGTGCTAGTCCTAACATGGACAGATTTGATTTTTTCAGAATTGATTGAATGTGGAGTCCTGACGTGGACAAAGTTGATTACTCTTCGTGTTGGTGTCCTGACGTGGACCATTTATTTCCAGCAGATATCTTTATTCGTAATGGTGAAATGTGCAAGTTTATAATTCATTGTGATGACAAGATACGAGAGTCATGACGTGGACAAATGTATCCTTCTTCGCGTTGTTGGCGAAGCGTGGGTGTCCTGACGTGGACGAATTTTATTTCCCCAGCAAGTCGAAGATATGCAAGTCCTGACGTGGACAAGTTTTTATCCTCAGCGAGTCAATAGGTGAGTCCCGACGTGGACAAATCAAGACGAAAAGTGTTTCCTTATGTGGAAAGACTGGAGTCCTTACGTGGACAGATAAAGAGGTATTCCTTACGTGGAAAGATGGAGTCCTTACGTGGACAAAGCAAGAAGAGAGTTAGTTCCTTACGTGGAAAGAAGTTTATTCCTTACGTGGAAAGATTGGAGTCCTTACGTGGACACATCAAGTTGGAGTCCTTACGTGGACAGATCAAGATCGTTTCCTTACGTGGAAAGATGGGAGTCCTTACGCGGACAAATCAAGATCGAGATTGATTCCTTACGTGGAAAAGAAGTATTCCTTACGTGGAAAAGTTTAGTCCTGACGTGGACAGATTTAGAAGAGAAGTTGGTTTCCTTACGTGGAAAGAGGTGATTCCTTGCGTGGAAAAGAAGAGATATTCCTAATGTGGAAAGATTTTATTCCTGACGTGGAAGAGTTTAGTCCTGACGTGGACAGATTGAGAAGGTATTCCTTACGTGGAAAGAAATTGTGTCCCTTATGTGGACAGAGATGCATTCCTTACGTGGAAAGAAGTTTATTCCTTACGTGGAAAAGTTGAGTCCTTACGTGGAAAAATCAAGACGATAGATGGTTTCCTTACGTGGAAAG
This sequence comes from Lathyrus sativus, assembly GCA_963859935.3. Taxonomy (NCBI): domain Eukaryota; kingdom Viridiplantae; phylum Streptophyta; class Magnoliopsida; order Fabales; family Fabaceae; genus Lathyrus; species Lathyrus sativus. The sequence continues at coordinate 635,200,699 of OZ012738.1, forward strand.
AAAGATTGATTCCTTACGTGGAAAAGCGATATATTCCTTACGTGGAAAGGTGGGTCCTGACATGGACATGTATTCCTAACGTGGAAGGGGGAGTCCTGACGTGGACGAAGTATTCATAACCTAGAGAGTTTAGTCCTGACGTGGACGGATCCAGGCGAAGTCTTAATCCTAACGTGGACGGTGTTATTCCTAACGTGGAAGAATTTATTCCTGACGTGGACGATTTATTTCTGGTGAGAGGCAGACGAGCCATCCCCAGCGAAGTTGTCGAGATTTTTCCTAACATGGACAAGTTTGGTTGAGATTTCTTTGTGTTGACGACACAGGCGTCCTAACGTGGACAAAGTTTTATTCTTGCAATGATAGAAGCTTTTCAGGCTGATGAAATAATCCCCAAGCAGTGGCGCAGTTTATTTCTGCGGTTGGCAAATTTCCGGGTTCCTAGTATTCAACCGTCTCGTACCTCGAATGTTTGAAGGTCGTTCGCTCTTCACCCAATCGGGTCCAAGTCGCTTGAATAGGGGCAGCTGTTGCACCCTAAAATTTGCTCAACCTTATTCACTTGGTTTATGTTTCAATATCATTAGCATTTGCATATAGAGTCATGTACATAGTCTAATCATCTGCATAGCATAGCATAGCAAATCATCCAACAGGGACCAAGCATTATTATCATCTCTATGAGTCTATCAAGAGGTTATTATTCAAATTCAAGCTCATTCAAGTCATCAGAAAGAATTGGAAAGCTAAAGAGGTCAATGGATCAAGCAGTGCATCTATATCCTATCTGAGGGTATCTGAGGATCATCAAAGAAGTTATGAGCTGTGGGCTGAGCATGGAGAGTATCTAGAAATCATGGGAGACTTAGAAAGTCATTTGGAGAAGGAGATAAGTCATTGATGTGATCACAAGAGTTGCAGTTGAAGACAGTCAACTAGGGTTTCATCTGGGGTCAACTCCAGGTCAACTCTAAGTCAATTGATTGATTGAAGGGAGATTAAGGGCTATTGGAGAGATGTGGGGTTCATCATTTGACATATAGAGAAGGATATGGTGTTATGCTAAGAATAAATCAAGAGAAATCAAGGAGAAGAGGAGTTTCTAAATTAGGGTTTCTGTGTAAAATCCCCTAATTTAGGTCAAATTCCCAAGCTAGATAAGTCAAAATGCAAGCTTCAAATGGATCCTTGGTCAACATGAAACTTGTATAGGATCTCAAGACCTTTAATTTGAGTGGTGGAAGACATTAAGGAGATTTATAGAACTCAAGTTATGGTCCTTACAAGTTACAGGTCATCTGAGGTATCTGAAATTTTGTCTGTGAAAGTGACTTGACTTCCAAGCAATTTTTACCCCTCAAGGAGATTTCAAATGAATTTCTGGTCAACATAAGAGTTGTTCCTCAATGTCTTAGCTTTCTAGAATGGTATGGTATGCCTTCATATGATTTGTGGAACTATACTTATGGTCTTGGCAAGCAAAGGGTATTTTGGTCATCTAAGAATTACAGGTCAATTCAAGCCTATGCCCAAAACTCATACAAGGAAGCTTCAAATGGAAAACTTTACAACATCAAACTTGCTCCAAATGACATTTTGAGTCTAGAAAAGTGGTCATGCAAGATTGGAAAGGCTCATATCTCGAGGTTTCAAAATTGGTGGATTTAATGAATAAAAAATGACCTAAAAATGAGATTTTTCATAATTTGGCCAAATGGATGAAATTATAGGTCATTTTGATTGGAAAAAATGTTTTAAGAACATTGGAAAAAGTAGAATTTTGAGTTTGGTTCAAGAATTAGAAGTTATGCATGGTTACTTACAATGAAAGTTACATAATCCAAATGCAAGGAAAGTGTGCATGGGAAGTTTCTCCAAGCTTCTAGGACTTTCTAATCTCATGTATATATTGAATTGAAGAACTCCATGCCAGGGTTGGTGAATCACATTGCTCATAACACCAAGTTTCACACAATTCTCCCAATTTGCAAAAGCTTCTCAAACTTCATCAAACTCTCATCAATTTTCACATTTTTTGATTTGATCATCATCACCATCTTCCATAGATCAGAATTCACATCAAGATTGGTTAGAATTGAGGAGAATTCGTGCCATACACTTCCATCATCCAAGAAGCAAGAAATTTGGAATTGTAAGATTCAAAGCATTGGAGCAAGATTTGTTGCATACAGAATTCAAGAACAAGTTCCCTGATCAATTTCCACTCATTTCAAGCATTGGATCAAGAGGATTCAACACCTGTTTTCATCATCACACCAGGTTGGTATCTTCATTCGAATTGCATGATTTGGTTAGAATTATGGAGATTTGTTAGCATAGAACGGTTAAGATAAGTTAGATGATGAATTTCACCAAGTTTGAAGAGGTTTCATGAAGGTTGGTAATGGTGTGCACAAACTGTTAAGGCTTGTAACTCATGGTTCAATGCACGATAATCTTGAATAGTTAGCTCATAATGATCAGCATAAGATGTGGATTAGTTTAGGGCAAGAATTAGAGAGAATTGGGAGAAGTGATATCAGGTGATCATGGTGGATTCAGAATGTTATGCTCATCGGGTTCAATTATTTGTTGAGTTTTAGAAGGAGATATTGATATGGCTGTGTAGAGGGGAGGAGGTAGATCATTTTTGGTCTTGGAAGCATGTGATTTCATGGAAGAACAAAGGAGAACAGAATGGTGGAAGTTCGTTCATGGTGAAGGGAGTTTCTGAAACCCTAGGGTTTCTAAGGTTGAAGATGACCTTTGAACCGTTTGATCTATTGCTGACTTTGACTTGGTTCCTCATCCAACGGCCACGATTAAAAGAAAAAACGGAGGGAGATTTGAAAGCTCATACGCACCGTTTCACTAATAGTTTCAGACTGGGCTGTGAATTCTTTGCTAATGACACCCTCCCCAATAAGGCCCAATTCCATTATAACTAAAAATCCTGCTATTTGCACCGTGTGTAGGTTTTTCTCTTTTGTTTTTTTTCTGAGCATGTGCTGGGCCCAGACGCGCTTGCTATGCGCGCCCCCCAGTCTGGGCCCAGTTTGTTGTTTTAACTGATTTCCATTACTCCCTGCACCCTTTTCCATATTAATTCCATTTTATTTTCTTTTAAAATTTCATTTCTTTAAAAATTCATAAAAAATAGAAAAATGCATGATTTTAATTGATTCTTTTTTCATATTGTTCATCTTTTTGTCAAGAAAAATATCACATGAAAAAATTAATATTTCATTTTATTTTCGCATTTTTAGCATATTTTTCTTTTAAATAGAATTTTAAGTAGTTTAATTTGATGCATGAATTTGTTAATTTTAGTTTGAATAGATGCTTTACTATTTTTAATCCATTCTTTTTAGGTTGATTAGTGTAGACATTTATCTTGCATATACAATTTAGTTCACAATTTTAGAAATTAGTTTTAGGTGATTTGTTTAGGTGTGAATAACATGATCAAAATTAGGGTTTTAAGATAACATAGGTGAATTAGTTCATTTCCCTTAGGAGTTAGAGATTGAATTTTTGGGATATGGGACTATAGGGGTTATGGGTAGTTATTAGATCCCTTAGAAAATATTAGGATTCCCCTACTGCTATTAGTATACTGTCTGTATTTGTTTGACTGTGTGGTGTGCCCTCTCTAGGGTTATTTCATTTGTCTGTTTGGGGTATTGGGATTGCTTTGGGGATTGGGAAAGCTGAAGACTTGTGATGATGAAGCCATTGGAGATCAAGAGCATGAAGACCAACTTCCAGAGTTGAGGAAGAGATTCCTTTGCTGGCAGCTGTTGAGGAGTATAGGGTTTAGGAGCTAGGCAGAGCTCTAGAGTAGTAGGATTGATTCTCAAACATGGAAGGTCTTGATTGCCTCCATTCCTCTCTGTGATGCAGAGTCTCTCTAAGATATTCACCCCCTTCATTTGGAAGGCTTGGTGATAGTGTCTAAGAGATAGAACTCTTGAGAGAAAACATCTTATGTGTTGATAGCAGTATGTTTGCCACCCTTGGTGGTCAACTAATTGCTTAACACCCAATTCACTCTTGTGATTGATTCCTCAGCTTGGAGATTAAGACTTGAAGAAAAGCCATTGTAGATGGAAGACTGATGATCCAAGACCTTGCTTGAAGGCTGTGGAGATGGAGATTGATGCTTGCCTGAAGCTTATAGCTGATTGGTGATGACTTGAAGATAGATGTTGATGCAGAGCTGTTGTGGCTGTTTATTTTTGCTGTTTTTCATTTTCTGATGTATTGATTGGTTTTCCCTGACTGTATTGTTTGCTGTTTACCCTGTGAGGTTGAAAGTGAAGTCTGTTCACTTTTGCCTATTGTTTTCTAGGTTCGAGGTTGAGTGGGACTCCCTTGCCTCGCTTGTATTGTTGCATCCATGCATTTTACTGCTTTATTATATATCTGCTATTGTATCTGTTTCCGTCTATTCCCTTAGGATCTCTGTTTCTCTCTGTGCAAGAGAGGAGCATGATAGACATTAGGTCTTAACCCATGCATGATAACATTAGGATAGTTTGATTCCCTTCGCAACCGTAGGTTAGAGTGCTGTCTCTTCTTTCTTAAAACAAACAGAAAAACACAGTAATATTTCCAACACAATAAAAGACACTTCTTTCATAAAAGAATGTGAACTCATCAAGACGTCATTTTTGTCCGCTTGGACTGTTCATCAGAAAACCCTTTTTCAGAAGGAATAAAAACAATCAAGACAGACCTGTGTCGTACGTGGCCCGAACTACGTTTGCTCTGATCTTTCATGCTGTATGAAAGTACGTAGGCATAGGATGCGATATCCTAGCGAGCAACCTTCCCCTCCTTTCCCGTAGGTAGGCGAACTACGTTGACTCTGATTTCTCGTTCCAGACGGGAATACGTAGGCATAAAGTGCGATACTTTGCCGAGTCATTTTATTTTCTTTTAACCTCTGACCTGTAGAGTAGATAGAATAACAATCCATACCCGAAAACAAGCGTGGATCCCGTCGAGTACGACGGACGTGAGGCGTGCTAATACCTTCCCCTTGCGTAACCGACTCCCGAACCCAGGTTTTGGTTGCGATGACCATACCTTTCCCGTCTTTGCGGTAGGTTTACTCTGAGTGTTTCCTTTCCCTCCTGTGGGATAAATAACGCACGGTGGCGACTCTTCTGTTCAGTCGGCGCCGATTTTCGCAGTAGCGACACTCTAGATACCAGATGTTGGAAATTCACCTCACACCCTATGAAGAATTCCCTTCAATCTTCTTCAAGATTGATGAACAAACCCATAATATGATAATAATGGTAATAACAAGTAATTATCAAGAACAACAAAAGAGAAGAAGAATAACAAACAAGAAAGAAGGAGAAGAATGAGAAAAGAAATATTTGGAGAGAATGTGTTACCCACAACTGTGGGATTTTTTATTGCTTATAGAACTTTCACTTGATCAAACTGCAACTGTGAAATCCGTTATATGTTGTGTTTGAATACAAAGCAAGGCACCCTATTTATATTTTTAGGTTTACAAAAGCCCAAAACATAAAAGGCCCAAAATATTCAAATCAAATCTAATCATATCAAATCAAATTAAAACAATGAATTACATTTAACAGTTTTCACCCGTAAAAATTGGTGCTCTATTGTACGCCCCTTTTGGTTCGTTAGTCATTTTCTAATAAGCTATATGCGAAGCACTAGATGAACCGATCCTCGTGATATCATTGAAATCTCAACCCAAAACACGATATACAAATCCTAAGTTTGGACGTTGTCACCTCGACAATGCAAAGACCAACAAAAATGATTATATGTAGTTGTTGAAGAATGCAAACATGAGAATGAAGATGGTGAGAAAATTCAATGTATATTTTCACTTTTCTTGTTGGTTCAAATACAAAAGATGATGTATATGAATATATATGTGACAAAGATTACATAATAGAATTAACAGCTTTTTAAAACATAAAGAAACAGAAAAATATGCTTAAATCAGCGAGAGGTCGACCTTAACATTCTATGAGTTGACCTGAACACTCCAGAAAGCAAATCTGCGCAAAAAATCAAATCATGCATTGACCTAAACCAAGCCATGCGTTGACGCAAAGGCACCCAAGAGCAGAAAATTGTTTATCCTTCAGTATGCGTCGACCTCCACACATTTGTGAGTCGACGCAAAGGTGACAGAAAGCCACAAACACATTTTTATGAATCTTTTAGTTGGCCTAAGCCTTGTATGGGTCGACCTAATGTATCCAAAAATGATTCAATGCAATTTTCACATAGGGGATATCCTATATGCATAGATTCTTGTATGTGGATTATTTTATGCATATTAAAAGGATGAATGCAAGCTAAGATGCGATGATACCATCCAAAGTACACACGTACGAAATCTTACTAGTTTTGACATCATTAAAATAAAGCACTAAGGAACCTTGCCCTCACATTTTTAACACAAGCCTAAATAGAAGGAAAAAATGATATCGGACCTGTCGCCCATGTTTGAAAATTTTGGCTTTCAAACTTTCACCCCAAGATTCAGTTTCATTATGAATGGACCAGCACTACACAAGATTGAAAGCCTCATTGATAGTCCCTTAAGATTTCATCCCCAAGCCTCCACTTTTATAATCACTACAACAAATTTTACACGACACATTCACCAATTTACACCTTTCTATCTCCGACACTCCAAATGAAATTCCTGCACCACTTTTTGACCAAATGAATAAGACTAATAGGCGAAGAGTATATTCGAACAGAGTACCTTAACATACTATGAATGACCAAATTTATGAGTTGAATTCTCCCAACTATAGACAAGAGGCTAGCCTTCGGTGCTGCTAATTTACATTTGACTTTGTCAACAATAGGCATAAAATGAGCAGCTTTAGGCCTTCCTTTGAAGATAGAAACCCATAAACAAGTGAAAGGAAGTTGTGCAGTTAAAAAACCAATTTTGTTGCTAGACATAAAATGTCTGTCTGGGAGTAGACATAGACCCAACAAACATAATGGACTTAGAAGGATTACACGCCTGTCCAAAACAATCAACATATATTTTGAAGAGCACATATAAAGCATCAAGAGAACTAACACTTCCCTTAGTGAATAACATGATATCATCAGCATATAAAACATGCGAACCAAAACACCCCGACAGGCCTGCATAAGCTTTATACTACCGTTATAAACCAGCTGAGACAAACTTCTGCTAAGCATATCCTCAGCTATGCAAAACAGTAACGAAGACAACGGGTCTCCCTGTTTAACACCTCTGTGATAGTTGAAGAAACCATAAAGCTCTCTATTAGTAGAAATGAAAGTTTAGCTGAATAAAGAATTCTTTGAACCCAACTACAAAAAGTATCATTGAACCCAAACTTTGCGAGCACCTTCAAGAGAAAAATCCAATAGAGAGTATCAAACTCCTTAGAAATATTAACCTTCAACATTGAGTTCCCTCCAATAGTTTTCTTGTGCATAATGTTTGTCACCTCAGATGTTAAACAAATACAATCCTTTATGCTTTTATCTTTAACAAAGCTCTTTTGTTCCTTTGAAATGATATGAGGAAGAATCTGACCTAACCCGTCTGTCAAAACTTTTGCTATAATTTTAAATTTTAAATTCACTAATGCAATTGATCTGTAATGATCAATACTCCCAGCCTCCTTTATCTTCGGAATTAGAACAACGGTGTTCATATTATAATTGGAAGTAAGTCAGACATCCTTGAAAAATTAAAGAGTGAACTTAATGACATCATGTTTGATAGTCTCCAATATGTCTGATAGAAAATGGGGTAAAAACCAGCATTGTAAATTTCTTCTTCAGAAGGCATCATTCTAAGAATGTTGTTGGTATGCTCATTTACAAGGTCAGGAATAACCTCCTCCACCAAAGAACTATCTTGCAAAACAGACCCAGAGTTAAATAAACCGTTGAAATGCCGCACAACATGATCAGAGATTTCCTCCTTGCAAGTAGTAACAATGTTGCCAACTTTCAAAGAGTGCATAAGCTTGGTAGAATTCCTTATTTTTGCTAATCTGTGAAAAAACCTTGTGTTCCTATCACCCTTCACATGCCATTAAACACGAGCTTCTCTTTCCAGAACAATTCCTCAATGACAAGGGCCTGGTCTAAACTAACTCATGCCTTCATCTCAACCACTGCCAAATCGTTCGAGTGACCCTCAATAACAATCTTGTCTTGAATCTCTTTAAAATCCTATTCAGCCTGCTTAACTTTGTCATTAACGTTCCCAAAACAGCTAACATTCCAAGTTTTCAACCTATCTCTCAAAATTTTCAACGTCGTAGTCAACACAAACATGTGGCAGCCCACAACCATAGTGTTCCAAACAAAATCCACAACATTCTGACAATCCAGATGAGAGCTCCACATATTAAGAAACTTGAATTGAGACTCGTAACTATTAGATTGGCAGTTGAAATGCAAGAGTATGGAAAATGATCTGATCTATTTTTCAGCAAAGTGGAACAAGCAAGCCTAACACAAGAGTTCATCCATTCTTAATTACACACCACCCTATCTAATCTTTTTTTAGTATGACTCGTACCGCTTCTACCATTAGACCAAGTGAACCTAGCACCAGTGGTAGAAATATGTAAGAGATGGTTATTATTTGTCCACCTCCCAAAGTCTTCCATATGTCCTCTAGCAGGACTATTTGAACCACAATATTCATGAGCCCCTAAAATTGTATTAAAGTCTCCAATGCAACACCAAGGAATTTGAAACTAATGAAAAGTACTTTGAAGCTCATACTACAAAGCTCTTCTTGTAATGTAGCATGTTGAATCATAGATAGCATAAATCCCCTTTTTTTTACCAAAGTGTCAAAAGTGAAAGATACATGTTGATCATCTAAGAAAACAACATCGAGAAAAATATTAACATCACACAAACACCACAGATTATGGTTACTATCAATCCTATTATTAACAGCAAAAAACTTAAGATTAAGTCTTTTAAGCCAACTAGAAGAAAACAAATTGATAACCGTCCAAGGTTGAGCAATTAAAACAAAGTTAGGTTTAGAACTGATAATAAGCCTTTTTAATGCCAATTTAGTGGGAGAGTTGGCAATACTTCTCGCATTCCAAAATAGACAATTCATGGGAAATTATGGACACTTGCAGGCCTAGACCTTGTAATATAATTGCTTCTGGCCGTGCTCTTTTTTTAGCCTTTCTTCTTGATTTGGATATGACCTTTTGAAATCCTTAAGAGTCTGTTGCACCCCAAAATTTGACCAACATTTCTTTACCTAGCATGTGTTTCATTTCATTCACATTAGCATTGTCATTTGCATTTCATTGACATGTGTGCAGGATATCAAGAGGTATGATTACCAATTAAGGGCTACACAAGACTTTGGAGTTAGCTGGGAGGCTTATTCAAGTGTTCAAGGGTTGATATCCTTGTCAGAGAAGTTAAAAGATCCTCAGAGAGAGTGATTGAAGCCAAGAGGGTGTGTCTCCTAACTTGAGAGTTGTGGGAAGTCATCAGATGATTCTGAAGCCATGAAGTTAGACTTGAGGTCTTGAGAGAGCTCATGAGAAGTATTGAAGATCACTTTGAGGCCTAGACAGGTCATTGTGCAAGAATAAGAAGCCTCAGCCATGATTGGTGCAGCTAGGGTTTGACTGGGTCAACCCTAAGTCAACTGAGGATTTGAAGGAGGTTGAGACCTAATTCAAGAGCCATGTGATCATGGATTGATACATTGATATGTTATAAGTATGATTCCAAGGTTAACTCATCATGATTGAAGAGTTTGAGAAGTTTCAGGCTAGGGTTTCTAAGACTTGACAGTGTAAAATCCCCTAGTTTGACCCCTATCTTCAAGGCACTTTAACTCAAGATATGATTATCATCTCATCTTTCCCCCAACATGATTGTTGTAGGGCATGAGCTTAGATTTAATTTGAGTACTAGAAGTCCTTGATAGGGTTTATAGAGCTCAAGTTATGAGCCAGACAAGTTACAAGTCATCTGAGGTATGTGAATTTGGAGCTTGAAAGTTACCCAACTTGCATGAAACTTTTGCCCAAGAAGGATGATTCCTATGAACTTTTAGTCAACATGAATGTTGTTCCTTATTCTCTTAGATTTCCATATAGTACTATAAGTCCTTGAAAGGATTTGTATAACTCAAGTTATGGCTTTGACAAGTCAAGGGTATTTTGGGAAGTTATGATTATAGGTCATTTTTGGTTATAGGTCATTTTCACCAACTTAGACACCTCAAATGAAATTTTTTTCAACTTGAAAGTTGCTCAAAATAGGGTTTTAACCTTGACCATGTATCAAGGAGACATTGAAATGGCTCAAAGAAAGACTTGGTTCAAGAAGTGGTGAAAAAGGAAGGATTAAAATGGATTAAATGACCAAAAATTCAAATAAATTGATTTGTGTCCAAACATGGCAAAATTATAGGTCAATTTGATTGGAAAATACATTTTGGAAACAATGGCAATATTACATTTTTGGTTTGAGGTCAAATTCATGCACTTCCATTTTGTTACTTCATGATGAAGTAACATATCAAACTTGGACCATTGGATTGCAAACAAGGGAATAATCACCACCAACCAATTCAATATCTCATGAGATGATGATTACAAGCAAATTCAAGCCAGGACAGAGCAAATACACGACTGTTGCACATGGTATTTTGAAGGAGAAATTGAAAATGAAAATCTCATATGGAAAGTTACAGAAGGTTCTGGACGATTCCTTTAGCTTCTATATAACCATTAGAGTATGTTCAGCAAGCTTTTTGGAGAAGATTGATGTTGGTTGCAGAGAGAGCAAGTAAAAAATCAGAGGTGAAAATAGAAATCGTATTTGGAGTTTGAAGGAAAATCAAGCCAAATCAAGGTGTGCATCAACTTCAGAGGAAGATTTGGAGTGAGTCTGGATCATATTGAAGGCTAAATCGAGCAAGGAGTGTGACTGTTCTTCATCTGAAACCAGGTTGGTACAAATCAACTTCTTGCATAAATTATAGGGAGATATGTAGAAACCTTCATGTGGTTAGGATCATAGTATGATCTAGATGGATTTTGGATAGTTAATTGCAACTTTAGAGACAATTTAGGGTGAACTCCATTTTCGGTTGAGGTTGTGATTTCAAGATTCAGGCGTTTTTAGAGTGTATAAATGGTATGGATGGATTGCTGGTGAAATTCTGGTCAAGTTTCATGTAAATATCGTGGCAAATGGATGGGTGTAGAGGAAGTTAGGGTTGTGCAGGGTGACCGGAGATGTCACCGGCGGTGGTCGTGGGCTGCGCGCGAAGTTGCAAGGTTTGAATGAAGAAGATGAAGTCTTGACCGTCTGTTTGTGTTGAACGCTTGACTTGGTCACTCCATACTAGCACGTATGTTGCGCCACGTATCCCCCCCCCCCCCCCCCCCACACACACACACACACAACGCTGCGTTTTGACAAGTAGAGAACTTCAGGCTTGTGGAACTTCGCTGGATGAACCAAACGTGCATGAGATCGATTCCTGGCTTGTACTCCTTTTTCCTTTTGTTAATTTCTGAAGAGAATACAAGTGAATTGAAGCGCCTGGGCCTTGGATTGAGTTTCTATGCACACCCCCGTTTGGCCCAAGTCTGTGAATTGAACTGGAAATAATTGCTTTTCACCACGCAACTTTTATTAATTTCCATTGTTTTTCTTTATTTTACTCATTTCATATAGTTTAGAAATTAATTCATAATAAATATAAATATTAGTCAATTTGATCCAGGTTTTTTTCCCCTGACTCATGAGTGAGTCTAGAAATTTAAGCAATTAAAAGATTAGGAATTCATGCATTTTTTATTTTAATTGCATTTTTTGTACTTTTATTTGATAATAATTCATAATGGTTGATACCTTGACTGGTGGATTTTTGTGTGATCATTTGATGATGATTTTTGGACTGATTTTTTGTGTGTAGCTAGTTTAGATGTGTATTCTCCCATAGTATTTTTCTCACATTTTTGTGAAGAAGTTTAGGGTTGTGTTTCGTATTGAACTTTAGGTGCTCTAGTTTAGGGTTTAACCTTAGTACCCCATAGTTTAGGATTTAATTCTAGGACTTTTTGGATGATTTAACCTCTAGATTTTGCATGGTAGAGTCATGATTGACTTAGGTTCCCATAGTTATTTTTGTAGGATTTTACAATTGGTTTTAGTATTTTATTTAGGATTAACTTTAGTACTAGGTTTTAGGTGATCCTAACTTGCTAACTCAACTAGAATGATTTCTTTAGTTCCCTTAGATTAGGGTTTTGCTTCTCTTCCTCTTGGATGATGATGAAGACTTGTGTGGGCTGCTGTGGAATGCATGATGGAGCTTGGACTTGAAGTTTGCTCTTCCTTTGGTGTAGTTTGTTTAGGGTTAAGGATTAGGGTTTGTAGGGAGATCCTTTAGAATATATTTTCTTCCTTCGTGAAACATGGAAGGTGTTGATCTTCCATTCCTCCCTATGATGTAAGGTCCCATTCTGAAGACCCCATCCTTCCTTTGGTAGGATGAGTGGCTCCTCACAAATTGGTAGAACCTTTGAGGGTTCCTTTCCTTGATGGTGGAGTGCTTAGAGGTGACCTTTGGTCTTCACTTTGCTTCTCCCTATCCCCACCTTGCTCTTGTTAGATGAATCTTTCTCCATTGCTAGAGGATGGAGTTCCTTGCTAGAAGATTGAAGATGCTAGAGGTTGCACTTCCCTGTGTTTGAAGACTGCCTTGGAGCTGAAGCTTGAAGATCAAGAAGAACAAGTTGACACTTGAAGATTGAATTGAGATTGAAGAGAGAGCTGAAGCTTGAAGAAGATGAAGAACAAGTTGACACTTGTGTATGATACATTGACAGCTTGAAGAAGCAAGTTGATACTTGTTATTGAAGATGAAAGTCTTGAAGAACAGTTACAGACTGAGGACTGAGTTGCTTCCAGAAGGTTGCTTTGCTGAGAAGTTGTGGAAGCTGTTGATCTGCTTTTTTTTCTGTCTGTTTGCTTTCTGTGCAACTGTATTGGTGTGACTTGTCTGATTTGCTTGATGCATTAGAATAAGTTCATGTTTAAATTGTTTTAAGCTAGGAGCATGATTGCACTAGAGGTTGAGTTGTTCCCTCTGCTTGTATTTTTACTGTATGGCTTTGCTTGCGGGTATTCGGTAGAGCCCTGCTCCTTTGCCTATGTGGTTTGTGATTTTGCTTGATGGCATTTTATTTTCTTCTGTATGATTGCAGTTATTCATATTTGGCTTGAGGTCAAGACGAGCTTGTGGAGGCTGATGCCCCACACACATTTCCTCCCTCACTTGCATTGCATGCATTTTACAGTCGTTTACTTTTTACTGTTTAAGCTGATGCTTTACCTGTTTCTGTTTATCATTGACATGATCCCCTAGGAATCTCACTTCCTTTGATAAGGAAGTGATGATTAGAACTTTAGGTTGAAACCTATGCATGATAACTTCTAGGAGATCCCTGTTTCAAACTTCAACCATAGGATGAATCCTTGGCATGAAAACAGTAGGATGCTTGATAGTCTCCCCTTAGTTGAGCCTGTTCTCTCTTCTCATCTCAAACAACAGTAAAAAACGTAATAAAGGCAAGTTAGTATAAGCGCGTTACGAGCCTTAAGTTACTTGGGTAATGATAATTGAGCGGTCTCCTCTCAATCGTCTAGAATGTTTAGTATACGTCCTTTGGACGATATGCGACGCATTCGTTCCCAGGTCATAGTCTCTAGTGCTGTACAAACTACAGACAAACTAAAAGACAATTCTTCCGTAAAAGACAGAAAACAAACTTCAAACCTTTTTGCCCTGTGGGCCCGTAAGTCAAAGGAAGCTTTTCTGAAGAAAAGAGTGTCGTTAATTCCCAGTTCTACCACAAACGGTAACGCCTAAGTCTCCAAGGGTCGAGCTGCGTACGCCAAACTGCTAGAACTGTTTGTTAACCCTACTCGATAAAACAGATGAATCTGAATCCCCGTAATCCGTATTATCTCGAACTACGTAAGCTTTGATCTCTCATACCTGTTGAGAGTATGTAGGCACAATACTGATGTATTGGCGAGCCACCTTCCCCCATCACCCGTAGTTAGTCGAACTACGTTGACTCTGATTTCTCATTCTCTGATGAGAATACGTAGGCATAAAGTGCGACGCTTTGCCGAGTCATTTTATTTTCTTTTTTAAGTCAGCCTTGATAGGTAGATAGATAAAACCAACCCGTCAGATAAACACAACAAGCGTGGATCCCATCGAGTACGATGGACGTGAGGGGTGCTAATACCTTTCCCTTGCATAACCGACTCCCGAATCCAGACAATGGTTGCGATGACCTTGTCTTATACCTTTTCGTCGGGTTTTTCCGATCGTTTCCTTTCCCGTTCTGAGGGATAAATAACAAAAGGTGGCGACTCTTCTGTTTTGCCGGCACCTTATTTTCGCGGAAGCGACAGAGTCCACCAAGTCAGAACCCTGATCATTACTGCCATCACCAATCCCTTGCCTAAAATCTTCTTGTTCAACCATGTTAGCTCAAGAAGAATTCAAAAAATCCAAATTCTGCTGAACCTGGACTGTGTTATTCATATCAACACAATTGTTGATTATTTGAGTATTCTCAACAAAAGATGAGTCCTCATCGGATGCATCTGTAATTTCAACATCATTATGCAAACTGCACGAGTTGCCAACCTTAGTATCTTTAATCGGCATAACCTCTGTTTCGACCAAAGAATCCTTCTGCATAACATGTTTAGAAATTAGTTGTTCTGAACTCAGAATTATCATTTTTGAATTCGAAATACCCTTCTCTACAGCAAGGTCATCATCCTTGTTATCAACCAAATTCTCTTGACTAGCAACGTCGATCGATTTTTCTGGCCCGCCTCATTTGATTTCACATTAACTTACACATAAGTTTTCTTGAAACCTTTGGGATGATTGCCTTTATCACCTTCAATTGCAGCAGCATAATTGCGGCAGGTTGTCAAACTCTTGACTACCTCTTCTTTTCTGTTTCTCTGTAACCAAACCTTTACCACCATCCTCTTCAATTCTCTTACAGTTAGTAAGACTATGACCAATCATATTACATTTAGAACATAATTGCGGCAGGTTGTCAAACTCTAACTCAACAAAGAAGGCAAAGCCCTTTGTTTCCTTCTTTCCACCAATACCTTATAACGTAGTTCATTAGCTACAAGAAAATCAAGTGTATATTATCACATGTATATGAAAAAATAAAAGACAACCTAAAGGTTATATCTCTAATTATTAAAGGTTTAATTCACTACTCTTTAGTATTCATTAGTGTCAAATTGCTACAGTTAATCAATGCTAAAGAGTGGTTCTATTGCGTGCAGGAAGTCCACATTTGTGAGAACTTATTCACACATGATTTACCCTATAAATGAACCAGAACTATGATATTTAAATGACTAACTAACAATTATTCCACCACTAATGAGAAGGGAAATTGGTCATCCTAAAAAACGAGAAACAAGATCAATGATGAGTCTAGAAATCTAATATATACTACCAATAAAACTATCAACTGTTACATGAAAAAAAAAATTATGGAGTCACCAGTCACAATAGGGGCAACTTGCATGTCATTCCAAAGGGTGGAAATAAAGAAGAAAAAAAACAGTCAAATGTTTTAGCTGCAGAAGAAGCATTAAAACGAAAGACCAAAGCAACTGATGGAAACATATAAAAGGAAAAACAATTAATGCAAAGGAAAATTTCATAGAAACTGATCCAAAGGAAAATGGAAAAGCAACTACGCAGAGGGAAAAAGGCAAGAAAAAAAACTCAAAAAGTATTAGTAATAATTCATATTTTATTATATTATTTTCTTAAGCCCATAAGTTTGTTAGAGGGCATTTCAGTATTTTATCTTATTCTAGTAACCCTAGTTTTAGTCTATAAATAGGGTGACAATCATTGTAACTCTTAATACTGTTTCTTCTGCCGTCATTCTTTTAATAGAATATTTCCCTATTTCATCATTTATTCTATCTTTGCACCAACAATTGGTATCTAGAGCTCCGGTTCAGATTCATTGGGAAACACGGGAAACACGAGTGAACGTGAGGTCTTGTGTGTTTGATTTTGATTCTTAGATTCGTGTTGAATCTTGAACAAAATCTGATCAGAATTTTATTCTGTGGGTTGGGAAACACTGTGTGAGAAATCTGAGTGTATTGTGCAAAGTAGAAGATGAACGGAAACGGCAACATGAACACCAAACTTCCAGTATTTGATGGTAAAAACTGGAATCGTTGGATGATCCAAATGCGTGTACTATTTGGTGCTCAAGATGTTCTAGATCTTGTCACTGATGGTTATGTTCCAGTAGCAGCAGATGCAACCGATGAACAGAAAAACGCGCAGAAGGAAGTAAGGAAGAAGGATCAGAAAGTATTGTTCTTCATTCATCAATGTGTGGATGTAAACGTGTTTGAGAAGATTGCAGACTCTACAACAGCAAAGGCTGCATGGGACACTCTGGTGAGATGTTATGGTGGTGACGCATCAGTGAAGAAGGTGAAGCTTCAGTCCTTGAGAAAGCAATATGAGAATCTCAACATGAAGAATAATGAGAAAGTTTCTGAATACATCTCCAGAGTGATTCTGATCACTAATGAGATGAAGGCATGTGGAGAAACTCTTTCTGAAGAAACAATCATGGAGAAAGTATTGAGATCCCTTACTCCTCAATTTGATTACATTGTGGTAGCAATAGAACATTCCAAAGATCTGAGCACAATGAGAATTGAAGAGCTGCAGAGCAGTTTAGAAGCGCAAGAGTTGCGTTTGACTGAGAGAACTTCTGAAAGGGAAGTAGAGCAGCAGGCTCTGAAAGCAATTTCTGATAGGAGGTATCAGAAGCAGTCAGAAGCCAAGAGAAGATCTGATGGTGGTCAGAAGTCAGAAACCTCAACCTCTGATAGACAAAAGAATGCTCAGAAGGGAAAAGAGAAGTATGACAAGAAGAAGATCCAATGTTACTGTTGTAAGAAGTTTGGTCACTTTGCTAGAGATTGTTGGTCAAACAAGGAGAAGAAATCAGAAGAAGCAAATATAGCCAGAAGTTCTGATGACGAATCTGTGCTATTGATGGCCTCTGAATCTGATGATCTGACAGACTGGTGGTATATGGACACTGGCTGTTCAAATCATCTTACTGGAAACAAGAAATGGCTGGTTGACTTTGACTCTGAAAAGAGAACAAAGATCAGATGTGTTGATGACAAATATCTTAATGCAGAAGGTATGGGAAATGTCAGAGTGACTCTGAACAATGGGAAAATAGCATTGATTCAGAATGTGTGGTATGTACCTGGCATCAGAAGCAATCTGATGAGTGTGGGACAATTAATTGAGAAAGGTTTCTCAGTTACCATGAAGGACAATCTTCTGAAGCTGTATGACTGTAATCAGAAGTTGATTATGGAGTCAGAACAGGGAAGGAATAGAACATTCAAGGTGAATGTCAGAACTGCAGACTCAGAGTGTCTTAGTGCAACAAGTACTGAGAAGGAGAGTGAGCTGTGGCACAGAAGATTTGGTCATTTGAATTTCAGAAGCTTACAACATCTGAATTCAAAGAAATTGGTACATGGAATTCCTGCAATTAAGAAGCCTGAAAAGTCATGCAAAGTTTGCATGGAAGGAAAACAACCAAGATTGCCATTTGCATCAGAAGTTGCTCCAAGAGCAAAACATGCCTTGGGAGTTGTACACTCTGATGTGTGTGGTCCATTTCCAGTAGCATCAATTGGAGGGAATAAATACTTTGTGTTGTTTGTTGATGAATTCACAAGAATGACATGGGTATCCCTTATTAAGTTCAAACACGAGGTGTTTGATGAATTCAAGAAGTTCAGAATGAAGGCTGAGAATCAGAGTGGTCAGAAGTTGAAGATTCTTAGAACTGATGGTGGAGGTGAGTATAACTCCAAAGAGTTCCAGAAGTTCTGTGAGGAGAATGGAATTGAGCATGAGGTTACTGTTCCTTATACCCCTCAACACAATGGTCTTGCTGAAAGAAGAAACCGTACTTTGCTTGATATGGTGAGAAGCATGCTAAAGGAGAAGAAGCTTCCTCAGAAGCTCTGGGGAGAAGTTGTTGCCACTGCAACGTATGTACTCAACAGATGTCCTACGAAGAAGTTGAAGGAAATAGTTCCTATGCAGAAGTGGACTGGAGACAAGCAAAGTGTTAGTCATCTGAAGGTATTTGGTTCTGTTTGCTATAAACATGTTCCAGAAGCCAGAAGACAGAAGCTGGATGATAGAAGCAAAGTGATGATTCTGATAGGGTACCACAGTACAGGTGCATACAAGCTCTATTGTCCAGAAACCAATAAAATTGAATTCAGCAGAGATGTGATTGTGAAGGAATCAGAAGTTTGGAATTGGGATAAGTCTCAATCTGATTCTGATGTTAGAACCTCTGAAGAAAGGCCAGAGTTAAGAATTTCTGAAGTTGAAGTAAACCCTGATATTGACTCTGACTCTGATACTGATTCAAACTCTGAAGAAGACTCAGAAGATGAAGGTGACCCAGATGACCCAGACTCTGATGATTCAGACTCTGATGGCAATCCAGATCTTGGTGGCAATTCAGACTCTGGAAATATGCCAGACTCTGAAGATGGTCAAAGCTCTGGAGGTCAATCATCTGAAGCTAGAAACTCTGAAGCTCAAGACTCTGAACAAGTTCAGAGACCACAAAGAATCAGAAGCGTTCCCAGAAGATTTGCAGAATTTGACATGCTGCAAGACACTGAAGTAGACTCTGAAGGAGAAGTTATTCAGTGTGCCATGTTAGTAGACTCTGAACCTATAAGTACAGAGGAGGCTCTTAAGCAGAAGCTCTGGATGAAGGCCATGAAAGAAGAACTTGATGCTATAGAGAGAAACAAGACTTGGAAGCTGACAGAACTTCCAAAAGACAAGAAAGCCATCAGCATCAGATGGGTTTTCAAGCAGAAGTTAAAGCCAGATGGCTCAATTGGCAAACATAAAGCAAGGTTGGTAGCCAGAGGATTTCTACAGAAACCTGGGCTGGATTATTCTGAAGTGTTTGCACTTGTAGCAAGACATGAAACAATCAGAATGGTGATTGCAATAGCTGCTAACAGGAATTGGCCTCTGATGCATTTAGATGTAAAATCTGCATTTCTGAATGGTCCATTAGAAGAAGAAGTTTACGTGTCACAACCTCCTGGATTTGTGAAAAAGAATCAGGAAGGGATGGTGTACAGATTATACAAAGCTCTATATGGATTGAAACAAGCGCCCAGAGCTTGGAATCAGAAGATTGATTCATTTTTCAAGAAGCAAGGCTTTCAGAAATGTGAGATGGAGTACGGTGTCTATGTTCAGCATACTTCTGAAGGCAATATGACTCTGGTATGTTTATATGTTGATGATATACTATTGACTGGAAGTTCTGAACAGGAGATAGCCAAGTTCAAGAAGGTTCTAATGAATGAATTTGAAATGACTGATCTAGGCAAAATGACATACTTTCTAGGGATGGAGTTCAGATATTCTGAGAAAGGTATCATTTTGCATCAGCTCAAGTATGAATTAGAACTTCTGAAGAGATTTGATCTGAAGAATTGTAAGATGGCTGTCACACCTTCTGATACAAATCAGAAACTGAATTCAGACTCTGAAGGAAAGGATGTGGATGCTACAACCTTCAAACAGTTGGTTGGTTCTCTGAGGTATCTGTGCAATACCAGACCTGATATTTGCTACTCAGTTGGGATGGTTAGTAGGTTCATGAGTAAACCTAAGTGGTCCCATTGCCAAGCTGCTGTCAGGATTCTGAGGTATATCAAAGGAACTCTGAAGTATGGAGTGTTATTTCCCTCTGGAGGAAATAATGAGTCAGAACTTCTGAGTTATTCAGACTCGGATTGGTGTGGAGACAGAGTTGACAGAAGAAGTACATCTGGGTACTTGTTCAAATTTCTGGGAGGTCCCATTTCTTGGTGTTCCAAGAAGCAACCTGTTGTGGCGTTGTCAACCTGTGAAGCTGAATACATTGCAGGTGCTGTTACTGCATGCCAAGCTGTGTGGATTCTGAATCTGTTGCAGGATCTGAAGATTAAGGTAGACAAACCTCTGAAGTTGATGATTGACAACAAGTCTGCAATCAACCTTGCTAGAAACCCAGTGCTGCATGGGAGAAGCAAGCATATTGAGACCAAGTATCATTTTCTGAGACATCAAGTTCAGAGTGGAGTGTTAGAAGTTGTACACTGCAGCACTCAGAAGCAGTTGGCAGATGTTCTGACGAAAGCTATCAAGACTGATCAATTTCTCAGATTAAGGGATGGAATTGGTGTTACAAGTTTTGATGGAATATGAATTAAGGGATGGTATTAGTAATAATTCATATTTTATTATATTATTTTCTTAAGCCCATAAGTTTGTTAGAGGGCATTTCAGTATTTTATCTTATTCTAGTAACCCTAGTTTTAGTCTATAAATAGGGTGACAATCATTGTAACTCTTAATACTGTTTCTTCTGCCGTCATTCTTTTAATAGAATATTTCCCTATTTCATCATTTATTCTATCTTTGCACCAACAAAAAGAAGGCCAGATTGAAATGTGCAAGATCACAAGCACCAATTCATACCTAAACATCAAATGGTTAACACTTTAGTGCATTAGGATATTTATCATTATGTTCATGTTCATGAAATGACATAGTTAAAATGGTACAGGCTGAAGTGAACTAATGTTCTGATACTTTTAATGTAATGCTATGAATATTTCTATGTTAATGTTAATGACAATGTTGTGTTTTGTTCATGATTCTATGTAAATACATACCGGAGTAATATTTTTATCACAATCCATGTTATGTTCATGCTAATGGTTGGATATTTGCTTATGAAATAGTTAAATATTGTAGATTGTAGTAAACCATAAAATTGGTAATGTAGTAAAGACTAAAAGTAAGTCTTGCAGTAGAATACAAACATATGTCATGTAATGTGCTATAAAAAGGTCATTAAAGTTATAGGTGTTGTTTTTTCATTCAATTTTTAGGTCCTATTTTGCATTCAAATTATAGGTAAAATTGTGGGTAGAGGTCTTGTTTTGAATTCATAACCATGAATTATATGTCAAAGTCACAGTCATTCAGATTAATTTGATAGCAAAAGGCAACATGATTTTCATTCATAATCCAAAAATGTTACAACAGTCATTATTATCAGAAACAACAAAAACCTTGACAACAAAAATGTTACAACTTATAAACAACACCTAAATAAATCATAAACAAATCATTTTCAACTGTTTCATTAATGTTGATGCAATTAATGCAAACAACATAATGAATGTCATGAGAGGCAACTTTATATGTATCTTCAAAAACTTCATCTACATTTTACATTCCACATCCATAAAAAATGACTTGGGTTTTCACCTGTTCAAAATATCATCAATGGAGAACTCAAATAATAATTGCGTTCATACTAAAGAGGACTCAAATAACAATTGCATTCATACCAAAGAGGACACAATATACTTTTTCTAATATAAGTTGAATAGTGAGACATGGAATTTTAAAAAAAAAAATCATTTATTGATTGAAATAATTGTTTTCTTACCGTAACATTTTCTAATAAATATTTATATTATTTTATAAAAAAAAAGTACTTATTCTTACGAATGCATAAAAACAAAAAGAGTCAAGGAGTAAATCCAATAGTTCATTACCATCATTATCCTATGGCATCCATTAAAAAGATTAAATTTAAAGTTCTACTTTAAAATTTTGACATTGGCGTAGTCATACTTTTCGTTTTCAAATATTTCATAGCATTACTCTTTTATAAACCAAATAAAATATCAAAAATATGGAGAATAAATTGCATTCAAATAATTATTAACCAAAGAATCTGATTCCAACGTGTATAAATTATATTTTAAAAACAAGTTTAAAATTCTAATAAATTGTATTCAAACATTGGTGTTGTTTAACTAATTATTGAATATAATTTATAACATTTAATCTAACCTACAACGTCAGAATTTAAATTTCTAAGTAAAACAAACACTGGCAGGCAACACCAAATGATAGCAAATATTAATTTAACACTGTTATTAATCATTGGTCAATTGAAGGATAAACACATAAATATTCAAGTTAGAAATAGATCTCACATAAAAGAATAGAATCCCATAAAAGCGTGAGTGTTAACATTCCTCCTCATGGTCAAGTATAAAAAGCATATTCTAGACACGCCTCTAATGGTTTTATTCAAACACAAATAAAATATCCAAGTATAAACCTCTGGACGTTGTAAAGTATCTAGTTAACATTCAGACTGAAAATAACCCTGTGACGGGATCAATAACTTTTAAATCAAACTTTCAAAAGAAGCGAGGATGAACTTGCAATTTGCAATAACAAAATTTACAAGATGAGGCCATGGGCGTAACCCAAATTATGACAATCCCCGCAGAAAATCTTTCACTCATCTGAAAAAGTGTTGTACAATACATTTAAGCTCTTACATGATGGCTCAACTCTCAAAGCTAGAATCTCAACATTCATTAACACCCTTCTCTCCTTCACAATTAAATAAATAAATAAATATACAAAACCAATGAGAATTGCAACTAACCAATACACACTCCCCCAAAAACTCATAACATAAAAATAAGAATACCTGCTTCTTTGTACAAGCATTTCAAAACCCTGATTTTTCAGAGGGAATAATCTAATTTACACACAACACCGAGATAGCGACGTAAAACAAACTTCAGTTTTGTTGGAAATACAAACCATGCTCAGGGAAGGCATCCAGAAAACTCGTGATGAGCTGCGAGGGCATGCCTTGTCCTTGTATAAGCACGTGATGGTATTTGTCTATCAAAGACAAAACAACTTTTTGCTCATCAACATCAAGTAATTGACCTGTATGCACATCAATGACAACAATAGATGGATTAAATGACACTTTTCGATTTATGATCATGTTGTCAATAAGCAACCCTAAACTAAACCTGGGAGACATTCATAGCAAGTAAACCATTTTGTCAACGTCATTAATTTCTGAAAATAATAATAAAAAATAAACTATTTGGTATGACTGCTAAGATTCAACAGCCTTGGAATTATTTACAACCATGCAAGATACAACTAATAAAGATGATGCAAGTCCCAAATAAAAAAAGATAGGAGAAGGCTTACCTAATTCCATATCTAGTTCTTCATCTTCAACATCCCCCTCTTCAATGACTGAATCATCTTCCAGTGCCACGGCAGCTTTAGCATACCTTTCAAGAAATTCTTCTTGTGTCTCTTCATATTCTTCAACCTCGGAGTCCTAATTTAAACAAACCCACACGATTAATTACTGTTAAATACTGATAAATTGAGTAAGCAAGAGAACATGTTAATCATGGCATCTTGTAAACAAAAGGAGATATAAGTTTATGAAAACACAAAGATAAACATGAAAAAACTGCAAAGATCAACCTCATCATAATCTTCAGAGTCATCATCGTCACTATCCTCATCCTCGGCATCATCATCATCTTCTTCAACTTCTTCTTCATCTCCTTTCTCATCCTGTAATTCTTTCAACTGAATGGATACCTCCATTAGTGAAGTTAAGTAGTTGTGAAATGAATCACAACACGGCTTCCCTTGTTTCAGAAGTTGCTCAATCAACCGCGCCAGTGTCAACACTAAAATTCACACCCAAAAAATAAAAGGGATTGTTAAAAATGGTTTAAACTGTCTGATTGTGTTTACTGGTAAAGAATAAAAGAACGCGGTATACTACCACAGTACCACGAAACTTCTAGAACTTTAGATGAAACGCCCTTCAAACAATAGTGTTAAAAACTCAATTATGTGCAAAGAACATAAATTCAATGGAAATAGAGTCTCCAATCAAAACGTATTTTAACAAGAGAATTTGGAGGATAAATTGGAGCAAGCAGAAAGGCAATTAAAGGAAGCATATAATCAAGATATTTATAATTAAGCTAGCCATTATTCAGAAAAAGATATTAAATATTTATGTAATTAAATTAACAGTTAAAAGCAAATATTTACCAATTAACTTCATCTCTGACTCTGTTGTCAGACCAGCAGCCTCAAAGGAGCTACTGGATACTTGACACAATGCAGATGCCCAAATTGTGATGCCTCCCGCTTCACTTTTTTCAATAATACCTTCTACAATTTCAGGATAACACAAATAGCATGAAGATATAGCAAGCAATAGAGGCTTCCAGAGTGAACTGGGCGTACTTCGAACTTCAACAAAGCGAGAGAAGGCTGCCCGACTAAAAACAATTGCCAATGACTGTTTTACACCTTCAGTTTCAATTGAGTAGGTCGGACAGTGTAGTAATGAATGGACACAGGAGCAAGCTCTATATGTGGCAGAAGGATATTGCTTAATGGCCTCACTAACAAAAGTGCTAATTCCTTCTACAATTGAACGTTCAGGCACAGGTGGAGCTGGAGGGGGTGGAACCTCTTTTACAAGAAAGTTTTTCAGCCTATATGTACGATCTAAATTCACGATTTCCTTAATCACATCAAAAATCGACAAGTCTTCTGATTCTTCCCATGCGTGCCACTCTGCAATCATTTCAGCCCAAACTGGCAGCAGCTCTGACACTTTCAGCTCTTGAATCAAGTGGCTTGAATCAATAGAAAGCATGACAGATCGTAGCAAAGTTGACAAATCTTCTATGCATGATGAGGTCAGAGAATTCTGGTTTTGTTGATCCTTATAAAATTCAGAAAACACTTCAAATAAATTGACATTGAAAACATTTCATATGAATATAATGTATGATTAAATTAAAGGCAAGCAGCTAATATCTGAAAGCAAAAAGACTAATCAGCACAGCCAGTCTGATTGTACATCAAATAGGATCTAAATTAGAAGTGCATGCAGTCGGGACATTTTATTGCCACGGCAGCGGTAAAACAATTGAGGAATTTCAAAAAGAGAATGAATTCCACCTCACAAGTGAAATTATCACAGCTATTGTTTCAAGAAACCCATTCAAACTCTCTAATTGGATTTTCCTCAAGAATAATACTCCTGAGAAAATCAAATTTAGCCAGGCCCTCAAACTAACCTGTGTGGACAAAGGTGTTAGCCAAACCTGCTGCAACAGTGCAGCAAAAGCTCTGCCAATTGCCGCCTGATCTGCAGCCCATTTTTCTTGCAAATCATTTGATTCAGAATCAGATACTTCAGGCCTAGAGTCTTCCCATGTCTGACCCATAACTGCCAGAGTAGCGATTCCACGCTCAACCACCTATTGCAGATACAAACTCAAATCAAAAATAGTAATTGTGTTACCACAACATGATGTGCGAGTGGCATATTCAGCCTCTGAAAATAAGTAAGAAATATGTAATCGCATCACTAGAGACACCAAAAACTATGGGCTCAAATTGACCCATTGAGGCACATCTCTAAAGCATGGGTACTTCTAAAATGGTGAAGTACCTTTACCGGGTACAGGTACCGTATTTTTGGTGCTTTACCTTCTTTTAGTATTCCGTTTCGAGTGAAATCAGTGGTTTTCGCATATATTAATATAATATATTATGTATTTTAGTTTCTTACTTATTATAACTTAACACAATTTTTTACTTTTTAAACTTTTAATATCATGTTTTGTTTTGAATTGAACAATTTAGTTATCTAGTGATACATTTCATTGAGAAACTCTTATTTTTTATTGTTGTGCTCATACCAGGTACCATACCCGTACCTATGCATCATAGAGCCACATAGAGGTGTAAAGAAAAAAAAATTTTAATGTTGTTCAAATTGTTAAAAGTTTAAATAATAAAAACTGCTTAGATTCAGATATGTCAATGAGTTGGGTATTATGAGATGCTTAAGTCCCACACCAAGTAATATGAGATGCCCAATGGAGTATTTAAAAGGCTTAACTCTTTTCCCTGGATAGCTTGTTTATAAAGGAAGGTTTCCAGAGTCCTTGGATGCTTAGCATATATTACCAGAGCTGGTTGTCACTCACCATTGTCTAGTGAAGTGTTGTGGAGAAGCTGAGTCGTAAAAGGTTTATTGAGGCGTCTTAGAGTGTGCAGTTGTCATGATGTTGGCTGTCTGGGATGGTGTTATAATATTTGGTGGAGTATTTGTTTCCCTTTGACAGATGGTTTTTAAAGGAAAGTTCTCCAAGTGTTCAAATGTTTACCAACATATTTCGACAAAACCTTGATACAAAGTTATTCATATTCAACTTAATCATTTTTATATGTTATTAAGTGATTGGAATATTTATGGAACATCCGATATAAACTATTACTAACCTATTAAAAAAACAAGATCAAAACATACCTGAGGCCAAGGCTCCAAATTGGAAGTTAACCATTTTGAGACTGAACCCACGAGAGATGGGATGATGTGTGGGATATGAACTGAAATTTTCTCCTCACCAACTTCCATGATAGAACTGAGAAGCTGAAATAAGATGGAGCTATCATTCTCATCATTTCCAATGTTGCCAACTATTACTTGCAAAAGGGGTAGAAAATCAGGGGGCATATAGTCATTCTGAAAAGAGAACCAGAACCAGAACCAGGTCAGCGAAAAAGGAAAAGAAATAACAATGTTCTATTGACAAAAAAATCAGCGAACTAAAAGCTCACATCAAGTAGTGTAGTTATTGCCCCAGCAGCAGAAACCCGCACAGGATAGCAAGATGTATCCTGCTTATCCGGCATAACCAATGCCATAAGCAATTGAGAATATACATCCGCACTCATCTCCTGGAATGACACACAAGATTAGAAACCAAGATTGAATCACCTCAGAATGTTTTCGCGACTATATCACACAAGATACATGAAATCATATTGTAACTTCATATGAAACAGAATTTGCTTGAGTTGTGATAGCTAGATTAAGTGACTTACCTCTGGTAAACAGGAGCCTAGTTCTCCAAGTACCCAGTTTGCACTTGCAATGAGGTGTGGTACAGAAACAGCTATGGTATACAGTGGCAAAATCCGTGTCCGGATGAGAATTGTCACAAAGCCAGATTCTTGATCTCTCAAAAACTGTAAAAGAAGTGAGGTTTGAAAAATTCCTTTTGAAAATTTAACTTCGAAAAACAGGCTTTTTTAACAAACTAGATATGTCCTCACTTCTTGCAGACCGCCATATGCCATCAGTACGCCAAAGTAACTGCCATAGATGATGATGTAACAAGAATAAGGTACAAACAATATGTTAGTAAGAATTTCAACTAAACAAATTTATACGGGAATAATTCACTGCTCATAACATGATACTGACATTAGGTACAAAAGGAAACATTACAGAAAAGCAAAAGTGAAAAGGAAACAAGTTCTACAGAGAGTAAGTGAAACAGATACGGAAAAAACTTGCCCCCTTCAATCAGGAATACGTTTTTAAGAAACACAAACAAAAGACATGATCTCCACATGATATGTATAGGCATCAAATGGTATAAACTCAGATTATAAATTCATTTTGACCTAAATTCGGCTAAAAATCCCTTAAAAGTTGATTCAAAAAAATATCGGGCAAATTATTCAGTATTTTACATTTACATTGCTGCTTGGCAAATAGGCTGCAAGGAACACCAACAAATGAACAAAGTAATTGTTGCCGATGGCATAGAATGTGCAATAGATCTTAAAAATAAGTTCATAAAAAATATTTAAAATAAATTTTGCAATTAATTGATCAGGCAGGCAGGCATGCACGTGTGAAGTATACATAAAAACTCACTCATTCAGGACTTTTTTTTTAGACAAGTTGGAGTCAGAAGGAATGGGAAACTTAGACAAAAAAGGAAGCACCAATAACTCCCCCATAGAACGGCGCTGATTGCTTCTTTTGTTCTTTTGGCCCTTTTTACGCTTGGCTGATAAACTGTCTGTGGAAGCCTCCATTGGTGGCCCCTGTAAAAATTAATGGCCGTGTGAACTATGGTAATAAATAAATTACCAAGAGGCATAGCTTAGGAAATTTCTATCAATTAACCTTTGACATTGATATAACACCAAGTAAATTTACTGCACTTTTTCTGGCAGTGAATAAATCCTCCCTCCATCCACTAATTTCGTCCTGAATAAAGTTCCAGTCAGAAATCACTACAAATCATGTAAAACAATAACAATAAATCAGTATTCAAATTCATACAATATCCGATGGAAGATTTTTCCGTATATACTCGTCAGCATCTTCTTCCCACTCTGACATGTCCTACACATTGCATTTCCAAAAAAACATTAATGAGAAAAAGGTGTCTTAAGAAAAAGTCCATCCCGGTTACTTTTTTGAAATAAAAACTTACTTTCTCATTCATTATCAATGCTGGAAAGATTGCAGATTCCAATAGAGTTGTAAAATGTGGAGAAACTAACCGCCATCCCTGCGTCAATTGAAATATAAAATCTTTAAAGACATTTATAATATTTTGAAGAATATGACAATTAGAAAATTGAGCATCCTAACAATTGAAGCTGAATTTAAAAATAAATGACAGGTGAATAAAATTTAAATAACCTACAGGGCCAGTCTCCAGCACATTCGAAATTACATCAAAACCTAGGGAGAGGATTCTTTCTAAGATGAAAGGAAGTCTCTGCAAAAGAATTCGAGTTCAGACTTTGAAATGTCAAAAATAAGAAATATGTTTATAAAATAAATGTTACACAAGTCTAGTATCAAGTTATAGGTAACACCAGTTAAAGGTAGTATATTCTCAAGTATTTTAGTAGTCATTACAGGAAACAACAAGCATAAACATTATCAATCCAACTACTAATCAGTTATTAAGAACAAATATTAAGAATATCATCTTACGCTGGTATTTTTGCTATATTTGACTATGTTTAGAGCATTATTTATAATATCTGGCATTAACCTGAAAACGAAGGAGTTGTATTTTATTATACAATACCAAACAAGTTTATCTCCAAAAAAAAAGATATTTAGAAACTACATTACTTGTCAGAATGTTTCCTGTGCCGGGTGACAAGGGACGAGAAAATAAGCAGACTTCTTTTCCCAGACTTCCATCTTGTCAAATATACATCTTCTTGAGTGACTGTATAGTCAAAGCTCAGAGAACTCAAAATGCTCATTAGGTCCCTACTAAATGAGTTCAGAAGAGGAGCTAGAGTCAATGGCATGTAGGACTTTACCTGTAAGTAGAAGTGTCAGATTAAAGATAAAATATAAACATATGTCAGTAATAGTGGTAGAAAAAAGAATTTAGCATAAAAGACCATAAATTCAGAGGGAGAGGAGGGAATATGCATACACTCTTGAATCAAATACCAAAAGAGAAATCAAAGGTTACAACAGTTTTTTTTCACAAGAATAATCAACTTCTCACCTACAATTTAACATAGGCATAAATAGGACGAACTCTTGAAATGGGCAAAGCTTTGCATGCCAAAAGGGAATTAGTTAAGTGAATAGTAATACAAAATAGTTTATCATGTGTTATGAGATGGGCTCTCTTCTATCCACTTTACTTTTGATCCAGAAAGACATAACCACAGTACTGCTTCTCTTTTCATAGTCCAAAATACTTCTTTCAAAAGCAACTCTTCAATATTGACAATGACTTGTGTGCAAAAAATCAAAAACAATGGGACGAATTTGCATTTAGACTTCAGAAATACCAATTGAAGCTGATGAGCAAAACACTATCAGTGCTGAGTTATTTGACATTGATAACAAAGTATACCACAAGTGGATAAACATCACAAAGAAGATCCAGAACATAAATGAATACTGTTTTTTTTATGAGATGCGTTAACTTTTAGGCTCTAGAGCCATAACATGATTGAATATTTTCATATCAATGCCAACAAGTCAATTACTAAATATAGATTTATGTATATCAACTATAGACCTGTCAAACTGTTACTTACTGCAAAATGTAGGCATTTGCATATAGTGAGGATGGCTTTCTCAGTTTCTATGTCTGCACTGCCATGGTTTGCTATAGCCTGACCCATGCACCATAAAATCAATCAGAAGTGATGTTCACGAGAAATAGTGAGTACAGCAAAAAGGTAAAACAGAATACCTTTCCAACAAATTGATGGAATACATCAAGCAAGGGCACAAGAATTTCCTTGGCTATGAGCTCTAATTGGGGCGGTACGGGCTCCTTCGCAATTTTGGGATTCAAAAAATACTGCAGAAAAGAGTGCATTTCAATTATAAGGTAAAGCAGGTAAAGTGCCCCAGTATCATCTCTACTAATAATAATAAATTAATAATAAAACAACATGAATTTTCACCGGCTTTTTTTTTCATCACGAACAGAGTATTATAAAATGTAAAAAAAGGGTACAACATTAATATAGTAGCCATCCATCTGTACATCTCAATCAGTATAGAAACATTTTACACAAATTGTTTTATTGTATACAACAAGGATTCATTTCATATAAAAAGCACATCATGACAAATTGCATTGAACAACAAAAAATTTTAAATCATCAAATCCATCAACTGTGATTTAGAATACCTGAAAAGGTCTAATAAGCGCATGAAGAACAATAAGTGCATTGATTGTATTCCACGTGGAGTTTGAACCGTTGATAAGATGGCTATTCTGAATAGCAGACTGCAGATTAGGCACAAGATCCGGCCAGAGACTCTGTTTAACAAAATCTGCAGCAGCAACAACTCGGAACTGCCACATCAAAAAATCTCAGATCTTAGCAAACGACATATCAGACCACAGATCAGAAATAAAACACAAAATTAGAAACGATGAGTAAACAAAACGAACCACTTCAACTAAGATCTTGAGAACAGGAAATTCAACTTGAAGTAAAGCTTGCATCAGCAAGTCTTTGAATTCCTTGCTGACATTAGAAGGTGTGGCGCCGCTGCTATCAACATTCCGGCGAGTGTGGTTTTTCAGATAAGTGGCAGCAGCAATTTTCTGACCTTGATTTTCTCCTCCTGTTGAAAATGATGATTGTTGTTATATTATATACAAACGAGATGGAATTGGAGAGTGAAGAATTGGGAATTACCAGTGGAAATTGAGAGGAGATGGAAAGGGAAGTGAGGAGTGGGAGATAGGCGATCAAGCTCATCGGTGGCGGCACGAACTGCGGCGGCGTCGGGGCTGAGTGTTTGGCTGAGAAGATGAGCGATGAGAGCAACATCCGCCATGGCAATCACAGTTACTCAGAGCTATTCCTCACAATCTGCAAACCCTAGTTTCAGTCTAACGTATTGGCGGGAAGGGAACATTTCTCAGTATATATAATTTATTTTTTTATTTTTTTATTTTTTTGGTGGGAAGAATATTACATGGTTTTTTTAGAAAGAAAAAGAAATGTATATATTATGATACGACAGACTGGAAAGAACAAAAGATTTCGATTTTTATTTTATTTTTTTCAAAATAAATATGAATAAAATACCTTTCAAGGTAAAAAAACTGGAGATGCGGGGGATCGAACCCCGTGCCTCTCGCATGCAAAGCGAGCACTCTACCATTTGAGCTACATCCCCATTTAAAATTTATTGGTATCATTTCATATATATTCTTTCTTTATTTTAATTTGGAAAACAATTACCTAGCAAATTGGAATTTTAACAAGTGGTTGAGTGCAAACTGTTTCAACGGATAAGACAACGTATTTGAGTGTGAAATATTAAGAGTCTCATTAATTATTGTGGCTCTGAATCCGTGATATAGCTATCAGTAACAATATCCTCAAAAAAGAGTTCCTTCTTCTCTCTTTCACTCATGAAACTCTCATAAACACCTACAGTTGGTATTGATTTTTTAAAATCTACTCTTCGTACTACGTATTGTTTACCTTCCACGCCAAAACTAGCATTGATTCTACTACTGTATTGTTTTACAATTTTACTTGCTATTTAGTTACAAAGACGATGTATTAGGATATTTAGGCATAAAAATAATTACAAATTGAAATGAAATTTTGAAAAAACTCTAGTAAAAGAACTAAGAAATTCTCAAAATCATTATATATTTATGAATGAAGGTGATATGTCATTCATTTACCTCATTTCTAAATAAACACTAGTAAAATATTTGTGCTTCCGCACGAGTAAAATTATTTGATACGGTACTAAATATATTTAAATGTATATATAAATTTGGTAAGATATAAAATGTATTTATTTATATACGTATCTAAATTTGAAATTAACGATTAATTTTAAAATAAACAATAATTATACAAATTCAATTGTATTAAAATACAAAGAGAAAAAAGGAACTTGTGAAATAAAAAAATATTTAATATTTAAAAATAAGGATTTTATGGTAATTATTTATTAAAATAAAAATATGTAATGTGCTAATAGTGACCCATAAAATAGAAAGTTTATTTGATACAATATAAATGTATTTACCACTAAGCTTTCATGTATGTTTCAAAATACATGGTTGCCATTTTTTTGCTAATAATAATTTTTTCAACAAACCATTTGGATCCTATTCCTTTTTTGTTTGGAGTTGTGATAGTCGGAGAAGGAGAAACGATGATCGACGAAGAGACACTTGAAACAAAAACTCAAACGGTTCATTGGAAAGACTATGAAATTGAGTATAAATATAGATTTGATTTTTTCATTTGAGTTGGTGTTAGTTGTAGAATGAGTTGAAACAGAGCGGCAGCGGCAGGTTTTAGAGAAGAGAAAAAACGGAAGAGAGAAATGAAAAGTTATGAATCACAAGAGAGAGAGAGAGAAAGGAAAAGTTATGAAAAATATGAAAAGAGAGTAAATAATGTGATGGGAACGGTTAAATGATAACATTACTTAATTACCAAAATATCCTTCTTGTTGTATAAATTATTTTTAATGTAAGGGCAATTTAGACAAAGCGTACAATTGAATAGTAATTGATGTATAGTAGATTTATGTATAAAATTGAAATAATTAAAGAATAATTAAACATATTAAGGAAATAAAAAACTACCGTAAAATTGATTAAAAAAATATCGTAAAATTAAAATAATAAAAAAATATATAATTCTTAATTACAAATAAGATAGTTATTATATATCATTATCAACAATTATATTTATTATTAAGTAAGATAACCTAAAATAAAGTCATGAAGAGTAGTCATTTGACCTCTACTTATTACTACTGTTGTGACCTAAATCTGAACCTTTACTTTTATACTCTTTAGGTTGGTGAAGAGTTATATTGTTGTTTGCCTACAAGTTTTAAAGAAAATAAAAATAATTAGAATAAATTATTGTCACAATCATAATGAAAAAACAAAAAAAAAATATAGAATCAAAAATTGAATATGAATATCGTAAAAAAACAAAAATATAAGAAAAAGAACCTGAGATGATTCTTCATCTCACACGGTAAAATTCTTGGGTCAATATTCCTAAAATAATAAATTTATGCAGAATAAATAAAAAATAAATAAATAAAATGTTTAAAAACATTCATAAATAAAGGAAAGAAACAATAATATTTTTAAGAAAAACTAATGTTAATGAGAATCCATATCATAATTTTATCAAATACATGGTGTACATATAGAAAACTGAAAAAGTGGGAAATAATATGACTTCCTCTTTTTCCTCGTTTAGAAAGAAATTGCAGCAACTATTGTTCATTTTCATCATCTTAAATTTAAAATTAAAAAAAAAAAAAAAACTCTCCAATATCATTTTAACAACATCAACTAAAATAGAAGTCACACAACTCTTTCTTACCTATCTTTTCTTATGGACAACAGTTGATGATGGTGGTTGTTGGGGTTGGCTGCACACAATTCGCGGTGGTGGTGAGGAGTGTTTCAAAAATGGTTGTTCTATGGTGTATTATTGTGGTGTGTTATTTGTGATGAAGATGAAGAAGATAGTGATGATGTTGTGTTGTTTGTAATGAAAAATGAAGATGATGAAATTGTTTTGTTTATGTTGTGGTTTGATGAAAGTGACGAAGGTTGTGTTAATGATTTTTAGTTTAGAGTAGATAAGAATCAGAGTTTATGTTGTTGTTTGTTGTGTATAGAAAGTTTAAGGTTGTGTAGATGGAGATTATGTGACAACAACATAAACTCATAGTTGTTAGAAATATGTTAATGGATGGATCGGATGAATTTTATCTTTTAATAGATGGATTGGATTGGATTTTTATTAAGAGAGTTTAGTGGATTGTTAATAGATTAATGGATTGCTTTAATTCATCCATTAACAATTCAATACATATCCATCTAATCCATTCATTTTGCTACCCCTACTATAGTATTAGATAGATAGTAAATTAGTAGAGACTCAAATATGACTTAATATACTCACTATGTTAAGATTTTTGTAGAAAGGTTCTATAGTCTTCTTTTCATGGAGTCCTGTGTTAGCTTGTTGATGCTTAAGTGCTCTCTGAATTATACCGATTACATGCATACCAACAACTATGATAGCACTAATATATTCATTTAAAATTGCTAACATAAATATGAAATTATCAAATGGTTTCAAACACTTAAGAAATAAACACGGTCAAAAAGAAAAATGGAAGCATAAACAAACAACTACTAAAATACAATCTACTAATTAATCAAAAGAAAATACAATTTGCTAGTTATAACCATTAACGTTTCAGAATTGAGTATTTAAAACTCTATAATCTTGTTGTATTATTCTCCTCTTTATAATATTAATATGATCTGAAATTTTTACATTATATTATTTAATTAATATATAATTGCACAATAAAGTACATTAATATAAAATTTGCGAGTTTAAATGGCAATCAAATGTAGAAATATATTTGATTAAATGCCAACAAATTCACATTAGGCAAAAAAAAATGCCAACAAATTTGAATAATATTTTACCCCTTAAATTGATGTTGGTAAGTCTACAAACATCAATTCTTTGCTTAGGAAATTATGACGATGACTTGTCATAGATTTTATAGGTATATCAACAAGTTGAAGAGATGTAGAGATATGAGGCAAAGTGATAATTTTGTGGTCATAAGCTTCTCATATGGAATGATAAACGACTTTATGTGCTTCGTTCTTTCATTGTGTATAGGATTTGTTGCAACTTGTATAACAATGATGTTATCGTCGTGCAGCAGAGTTAGTTGTATTTGTGAATAACATGTACTAATATTTTGTTTCAGTAGAAGATTTTGAAACTCGTTTTTATTTCTTGCATTTTTAAGAGACGAGACATCTTCTAACAACATACATCAATGTACACTTAATCGAGTTTGGACATCCAATCAACTTTCATTAAAAAAAGTTGGGTATTGTAGGAGTTCCCCCTCATTCCTATGTAGTTTTACATTAACCTCCATGGGAGTGTCATGTGAAATTGTATTTATGATCCCAGGAAATAAGTAAGTTATTTAAGATCTTTCATGTGGAAAGTTGTATGTAACAATTGTTTGACTTTAGTGATACCCTTTTGATTTAAGTTGGTAATGGCAATGTCTTCCACATAAATAAGAAGTTTCACAATTCCTTTTGAGGTTTTTCACAAAAAGAGTGATGGATCATAGATGATTTGAAGAAATGAGAGGTCACGTAATGTTATTATGAAGCTTTCAAACCATACTTTTAGTGGTTGTTTTAATCCATATAAATAATGCTAGTTTGCAAACAATATTAGGTAATGGAGGCATACCAGTAGAAAATTTGATGTAAACTTCTTCTTCGAGGTCACCATAAATTAAGGAATTTTTGACATTTAACGGGTGAATTTGCCACGATTCAGATGCAGCAATGGCAACAATAGTTCTCACAGTAATCATTTTCGCCATAGATCCAAATGTCTCCTTATAGTCTAAAGTCTAAACCAAAATCTTGCTTATTACCAAGATCAAGAATTATTGATCCATCTGAAAGACGAAGCTTTATATAGAACACAAATTTACTACCAATAGGGTTAATAGACAAAGGACACTCCACAATGTCCCATGTTTGATTTTCCTATGGTACCAAAAGTTCAGCTTTTATAGCATTCTGCCAATATTTATGTTCCATAGCTTATGAATATGAAGAAGGAATGTGAATGGGTGCTAAATTTCTATCAAAGGTAAAGGACCATAAAAACCATATTTCTCTAGTGGCTTATGAATGTGAGTATTTCGGTGTAATAAGGCTAGTTTTTGTTGAAATATTAAATCAACAACCAAAGAATGATCAGGAATGGGTGATGTTATAGTTAGACGTCCTTGGTACACCAGGATAGGTTAATGTGTTTGCTCTCCTAAAAAATGTTAGAAAATAATGGCAAAACATACTTGTTCTTAAAAGAACAAGTGTCTTAGTAACAAAAAATATACATATATCTTCTTAAAATATGACATATATATAAACTAAGATATATGAAGATTATGATCATAGCATAAAAAAAACGTTTAGATGGGTTGAGTAGTCAAGAAAAACACATTTAATTTATTAAGTTGTGAGTTTCATGCGCTCTTGTAGCAGAGTATGAACATAAGAAACACAACCAAAAGTGTAAATAGTGAAATAATTACGTGGCTTTCCAAATAACCGCAATAAATGAGATTCAGTGTTTAAAACTTGAGAAGGCAAACAGTTAATAAGGTGGATAACTCTAACTATGAGATGCAACCTATGAGGGGTGAATTAAGGTTGTTCGATTTTAGTCGATTTTGCAATATGATCTTAATTATCTTTGGATATGATAATGATATGTTCTTAGCAACAAAAAGTGCAGAAATTTAAAGTGTTGGGAATAAATGAACACGGGGAATTATCCTAGTTCCAGTTATCAACCAATTGATACATCTAGTCTGTTTACACCATGAAGA
Organism: Lathyrus sativus; assembly: GCA_963859935.3. NCBI lineage: Eukaryota > Viridiplantae > Streptophyta > Magnoliopsida > Fabales > Fabaceae > Lathyrus > Lathyrus sativus. The sequence goes on from OZ012738.1 coordinate 635,237,613, forward strand.
ATTTTCCATTATGTTAGATATTTGTGCGTCTCAACAAAGACCTTTCTTAAAATCTTCTAACACAAGCAAGAAATTACATCACTTTATTTTTCATAACACTTAGAGAAAGCACATCACTTTCTTCTAAAATTATCTGTCACCGCACCCTGGTGGACAAATTACAACAATATGATAAAAAAAACTACTTAGACTAACACTAATTTTAGACACTTTCCAAAATTTAGAAATTTGATCTTCCATTTTCAATAAACAGTTCACAATTATATAGAGCTTAAGTGCTTAAAGGTTTGTATAATACATGTGTTGGAAAATAATTTATTTCCATACTTAATTATTTTCGTTTATTTTTATTTATTTTCTTTTATTCTCCATTAAGGAGAGAATTAAGTGTATTAATTATATTCTCATTATATAAATCAGCCTTTGGCTGAGGAATAAAAATAGAACAGTTTTTACCTATTTCTTCCAGTATGCTATCGAGAGCTCTGGATTAGGGGTTACCGTAAAGCTTTGTTCGACCCGCTTTCTTACCCGATCCGATTCACATACCCGTTTAGCCTCCTATGGCAAATAACAACAACAAATGGTCTTCCCCATCATAAGCCTACATCAGATCCAACCATGTCGAACAACCGCAACCTGATTCGGGCGTCGACCGCGGAAAGGGAAGTGTCCGCAAAAATGGTGGCGACCACAAAAATGGTGGTGGTTGTGGAGATGGCGGACGAGAGGAAGTGTAATGGTCACAAACAGTGGCAGTAATGATGTTAACAGTGAAGACATTAATAACATTATTTTTGGCAGTAATGACGACAATAATAGAAACACGAACTTTGTTTTTTTATGATAGTTATTCGAACATAGACGGTAATGATCAAGAGGGTTCCTCATACTCCCTCAAGGTCAATATCCTTAAAATGAATGGGAATAACTATAATGAATGGGCTCAAACCGTTCAGTTGGTGTTGGATAGTAAAGGGAAACTTGGTTTCTTAACGGGAGTAGTAGTTGAACCGACATCAACAGATCCTTGTTACAAACAATGGAAGTCTGAAAACTCATTGATTCTTGTGCGGCTGGTAAGCTCTATGGGAACTGGAATAGGTAAGCCTTACATGTTTTTTTCCTTATGCAAAGGATGTGTGGGAGTTGTTAAGGAAACATATTATGATATTCAAAACTCCTCCCAAACTTTTGGTTTAAAATCAAAGTTGTGGCATGCGAAACAAGGTGATAGAAGTGTACCTATTTATTACAATGAGTTGTTGATATTGTGGCAAGAGTTAGATCTTTGTTATGATGACAACTGAAGGTGTACATAAGATATTTTTTTGTTTCTCAAGAGGCAAGAAAACAATCATGTATTCATGTTTCTCGATGGGCTCAATAAAGACCTTGATGAGGTAAGAGGTGGAGTTTTAGGAAAAATATCATTGCCAACTCTTCGTGAAACTTTTGTAGAAATAAGAAGGGAGGAGGCACGACAAGGAATTATGATGGGTAAGACACCACGAAGCTCTGAATCTGAAGGTTCAACTCTAACTACTAGGAACCTTGACGAGGGAAGAAGGTCAAACAAAGTTCCTTGGTGTGATCACTGCAAGCGTGAATGACATGGTTGGAAGCTCAAAGACAAACCTCCTAATTGGAAGAAGAAAGGTGGTCGTGCATTTCAGACTAGTAATTTTGATCAAGGGCAGCATTCCCCTACAGCTCAGCTTCCACTTACTATGAAACAACTAGACAAATTGTATAAACTCCTCTAGTCTCCAACCCCTTCTTACTCTATAACAACAAAAGGTAATTATGCATTTCTTAGTATCAGCCTCAGTAATATTTGGATGGTAGGTTCAGATGCCTATGATCACATGACAAGTGAATCTATTATGTTCTATTCATATAGTCCATGTGTGAGTAATCAAAAAATAAAAATTGCATATGGCTTTTTTTTCAGCCATTGCTGGTAAAGGGTCAGTCGTGTTGTCTCCAATATTAACTCTTAAAAATTTCCTTCATGTTCCAAACTTATCGTGCAACTTAATCTCCGTCAATAAATTAGCCCAAGATATAAATTGTCAAACTAATTTTTTCTGATTTAATTGTGTCTTTCAGGATTTGAACTCGGGGTGAAGATGATTGGTAGTGCTAAGAAGAGTGGAGGACTCTACTACCTTGACATTGGATCTGCATCACAACTACCTTTAACAATAAGTTCCTGCTTTGAGTCTTTTTTTGTTTTGAATAATAAATATGACAACATTATGGTATGGTATTTAAGATTAGGTCATCCTAGTTTTCGTTACTTTAAACACTTGCTTACTAAGTTATTTCACAATAAGAGTTTTTCTCCGTTTAAATGTGAAGCACGTGAGTTTGCAAAGCATCATCGTTCCCAATTTTCAATACAGCCTTATAAACCATCAAAGTCGTTTTCTATTACTCACAGTGATATTTAGGGCCCTAACCGTACAAGTACACCCTCTCTCAAAAAAGGGTTTATCACATTCATAGATGACCATACAAGAGTATGTTGGGTGTAATTGTTAAAGGGGAAATCAGATGTTTGTCAGGCTATAAAGAAATTTTTTTCAAGGGTGCAGAACCACTTTCAAACAAATATCCAAGTTTTTAGAAGTGATAATGACAAAGAATATTTTAACACTATTCTGGATGATTTTTTTTCTAAAAAATGGGATTGTAAATCAAAGTTCATGTCCCAATACTCCTCAACAAAATGGAGTGGCCGAAAAGAAAAATAGATATTTATTGGAGATTGCTAGAGCTTTACTTTTTTCGAGTAAAGTACCAAATTATTTATGGGGCGAAGCTGTTTTAACAGTTGCGTATTTAATTAACAAAATGCCTTCCGAAATTCTCAATTTTCAAACTCCTATTAATGTATTCAAATAATATTTTCCTAGTAATCGTGTTTTGACTAATTTGACTTTAAAAATCTTTGGTTGCATAACCTTTGTTCATGAACATAAAAATGTTGGAAAACTTGAGCCACATGTTAGAAAATGTGTCTTTGTTGGATACTCCTCAATCCAAAAAGGATATAAATGTTTTGATAAAAACAAGAAAATGTTTGTCACTGTGGATGTTACATTCTTTGAAAATTAAACCTTTTTTTATGACACTCATCTTTAAGTGGGGAGATAAAGGCAGACTCATTTCAAATTGAGGACATGAGTCTTTTTTTTAAAATTACATTTGCATGTACCACAAAATTCTGAGACTTTTACATATGCACTAACAGAAAATAACCATAATTTGGTATCTGATCCTACTCCTGTTATGAGTAAGAAGCCTTATGAATCTGAGCCTACATTTTCTCTTGTAGAAAACAATGAGAATCTTGAAAACGATGATAATGATGATCTAATTGAAATGCCACAAAATAATGAGCCACTTAAAGAAAATAGATTTGAATTAGGAAACAGGACTTCTAAAGGGAAGGTTTTTATGAAAAAGCACCATAAAGGAAGGGACGAGTTCACATCTCAACACTGCCAGGAATATGAATCGAGAAATGATCAACCCCCTAACAAAAGGAAAGGTAAGTTTATCTTAATTTTTTAGAGTCGTATTTTGTATCGTGATATAGATGATCATGTTGCCATTAGAAAATCGGCCAGATCTTGCACTAAACACCCATTGTATAATTTTATTTCATATTTAAATTTGCCTTCATCTATGTTTACATTCACCTCAAAATTGTCTAGTGTAGAAATTCCAAAAAGTGTACAGGTTGCTCTAGAAATTCCAAAATGGATGGAAGTTGTACTTGAGGAGACGAAAACTCTTGAAAAGAATAAAACTTGGAGTCTCTGTTACCGTTTTCTGGTGGGGGATGGACATCCTCGGGCCCTTAACCATAGGGTCATACCAAAACAAGTATTTAACATTCGGCGCTGACTACTTCACTAAGTGGATAGAGGCCGGAGCCTTAGCCAAAATCACGACCCAAAACATAATCTATTTCTACAAAAGGAATATACTTGCCGAGTTCGGCGTACCCCAAGCCATCGTCACCGAAAACAAGACTCAATTCACCGATAAGAACTTATAGGACTTCGTTAAAAAGCTGGGTACAAAGCAACACTTCATGTCGATCGAGCACTCATAGACAAACGAGTAAGCTGAAGCCGCGAACAGAGTGATTATGGATGGCCTCAAACAAAGATTGGGAGATTTTAAGAAGAGGTGGGTCGAAGAGCTACACAACATGCTCTAGGCCTATAGGACAACCCCGCACTTGACGACAGGGGAGACCCCATTCCGACTAACATATGGGACCGAGGCGGTTATTCCGGCAGAAATAACAGAGCCCTTCAGGAGAACTAAATTTCCCTTCGACGAGGAAGCAAACGACGAGGTCCTGAGGGAGGAACTCGACCTAGTCGAGGAAATCCGGTCATGCATCCCTTTGCAAAGCCTCATTGAAACAAAAGATAACTCTGCGACATGACAACAAAGTCATCAAGCACGAATTCTAGGTAGGCAGCCTGGTCCTACGAAGGAAACAAAAGGACTCACGCAAGGGAAAACTCGCTGCGAACTGGAAAGGTCCGTATCGGGTCTGAGACAAAACAGGAAACGAGACCTATTACCTTGAAAACCTACACAAGGAGGAACTTACTTGACCATGGAACGCTGAAAAACTCAAACAATACTACAGTTAGACACTGCTTGCGAGCTACTAGCGTCACGACCACAAGGGCACGATAAAGTACAAGTGTGACTCTTAAATTCAGTACAAAAAGACAAGAGTCTGCCATTTGTGTGTGCGGGCATACTTTTGATCCGACGGGGACCCCTCGATCTATCTCCACTGTTACCGTACCAGTAAGGTATAATGCCTATCTTGCGATGGGAAGTTCACGCTACGAGGCAAAGACCTTGATCGAGATCTTAGCTTCGTTGTTGATCGAGTACCAACTCCAATCACACGATAAGTTCCCTGCACATTCGGTCACAATATATGTCAAGCAAAACCCCGATGACGAACAAACAACAATGATATCTCATACATACGTGAAGAACAGGAAAAATAAGACACGCACAACATAAAAGTAAAACATTACATTTCTAAAATGCGGGAAGAGCCCATTGTTCAAGTGTTACAAAATATGGCATGTAGATCAAAGACAAATACATTAAAACAGGCACGCAGGCCAAAAAAGAAATACATGAAAACAATGCTAGGCAACTACATTCTCCTTAAGTTGGTTACCTACCACGGCTTGACTATCATCTTCGTCTTCGGCTTCAGGCGCGACCATACAACCCTGAACCACCTGATGATAGAGGCATGTCCCTTCGATGACAAGCTGGACATCAGGGTTCATGATCTGGAGCTGTTCCACATCACAATTAAAGCCCACCTCAAGAGCCGCCAGGCAATCTTGCTCGAGCTCCCGAATCTTCGACACCAGGTTAGCCCGAGATGCCACGAGTTTCTCTTTGATAGACTCATCCTCAGCAGGCCTTGCAGGTGCTTTAACTCGGCGATCCTCGCCAAGAGCTTCGTCCTCTCCTCGCCGACGTCCTTCACCTGCTTCTCCACTTCGCCGTAGAGCTTGAGCTTGGCGGAATTCCTTTCCTTGAACTCGTCGAGGTCAGTCGCCAGTTTGTTTCTCCCAGCCTCGACAATCGCGAGGTCATTATGCAGCTTGGTTAGGTCAACCGAGAGGCAGGTCTCGTCGTTGAAGACTAAATCCGTTTTAAAAACCCGCATCACCACAACCATATCATCTGATAACGCTTTCCTCCTCGCCTTCCGGTCAATGCCTCATGATCGGGGAATTGGCCCCGCAGAAGAAATCGGGCTGCAAATATCAGGGTGGGCACACAAACTTCTCCTTGAAAATGCTTCTCGTAAGGTCGACGGCCTCGGGCTCGTCGACCAACTGTCTTTTAGGGATCCCCTGCGAGGTCGGAGATTGGCTACCTTGGGGGAAGAGGATGAGCCTCCAAGTGTATGGTCGGGGTCGGGCGTCTGCTGTACATAAGCGACTCGCCTCTTACCAGTCTTTTGTGGAGGCAAATCGCCACATATCACACAAGTCTGCAAGACATTGGTGAATGCAGGTTTCGATGATGACAAACTTCTCGGATAGACTGGAAAGTATGAATTCCAGATCCACTAAACCAGATGCAACGTATCACCCACCATATCCTTTTTATGCTTGTCTTAAAACTTCTGAAATGAATATACTTTGTGTTGACAAAATGCAATCATGACTAAAGGCATGAAAAACTTGAAACTAATGAATTTTTGCAGGCTTGCAGGACATGGGTCGACCATAGGATCGGCGTATTCATCAGAAAAAGGGCAAATCAGTCAGCGCACAAAGCATATGTCGACCATAGGGTCAGCGCATGAAGGAATGACATTCCAGCGGGTCAACGCGTAAAAGCATGGGTCGACCATAGGGTCGGCGCACAAAGGAAATGGATTTCAACGGGTCAGCGCACGCCGACTGTATGGTCGACGCACACTGATGAAATTTCTAGAAATCCAAAACAGCACAGGCCATGCGTCGACGCACAGACCTGTTATGGTCGACCGTTCGCGCGGAAAATCTGTTTTAAAATACTTCCCTCTCATATTTGAAATATTGTTATGTCCTGAATTATGTTGGCACTATATATACTTGCTTAAACACTTGTGTCTACTAACATTTGATATTCTTTTTTATTCATGTGTTCAAAAACAAGAAAGAGTGAAATAGGTGTCCAAGATTCATCATCTTCATCTTCAACATCTCACAACATTTCAATTACACACAATCATTTTTGAAATGCATTTGTGAGAGATTCAAGGTGATAAGGTTTGAGGCTTAGATTGGAGAATCAAGCTCGGGTTGAAGATTGCGACAAGTTCTTTCTTGAATAAAACCATTGGGGTTTTGCCCTCCAAGATTGGTTCGAATTTTGGGGGTTTTTGGACGAGATTTTTCATCAACGATCAATCGAGCGAAGGTGATTGTGAAGAGGTGGTCTTCACAAGTCTAGTAGCGGATTCAGTGATTTTGAAGGGAAGATCTCGGGTTCGATTTGGTGCTGTTGAGATCATCCGGAGCCAAAGGTTTGAACAACAATGTGTTCTTCAATAAGGTGGCTGGAGTCGGAGGTCCATCAACACAAATCGAAGAACTTGATTCAGCTTGAATCAAGGGGCAAGGAGTGAAGGCAACTTTCAACACATTGAGATTTTTTGTTGTATATTTGCTGCTCAATCCTTGTATAAACTGTTCATTCAAACAGGTGATATCTATACAATATATCTCAATTCTAGTTTTAGAATTGAGGGCAGACGTACCCCGAAGCGAGGACGACGGGGGAACTGCCTCACCAAATTACTTGTCTTCTCTATTTTCAGCATTTACGTTAAAGCTCAAATAAGTAATTTTTGTGTAAGCTCTATTGTCAAAATTGTGATATCAATTGAGTAAGAGGTTAAAACTTTGTTTTTAACTCTAAAGTACAACAATACATTGTACTAGGCTGGTTGAAATCACTTACTCAACATAAACATCACTTGGAGTGTTTTTGCACACCAAGTGTTTGACATATTGCTTGAACCAAAATTATCTTACTTGTGTATCTAGTTTTGGTTTGATTTTGAATCATTGGAACTAGGAATCCTTAAAACTGAAGTAAATAATTGATAAGCGTAGTTTGTGTTGTGATTCTATTTTTCCGAATTGTCATTAATCCATAGGCTTATGTATATCCGGTTTTCCAATAACCGTTCGTTTTAGACTATATTTTTCCTCGGCCGCTTCCGCACTTAAAACATTTTTAAAACCAATTTTAAATTGGTAGCGCCGACTCAAATTTTAATTGGGATCTATTCAACCCCCCTTCTAGATTCGTGCCATAGTCTAACATCTTTTTCCCACCCTTAGTGGCTGCCAACTTCTTCACGCGTTCTTGCATGCTAGACATCTTACCCGCAAAATAAAAAAACAAGCAGGTTAGCAAACAGCAAACCAATGACATAAACAGAGAAGGAACCCGAGTGAAGGGGGTGACCGCTACCTAAGAACCGTAAGGCTTCCTCGTCGAACGCATATTCGAGGAAGGCCTTCGTGTTTATCATCTGTGGCTCCCGAAGAACCTCTCCGCAGGCGTCAGTGATGAAAATTTTGTCCAGAGTCACACATTTTGCGGGGGTGAAGCTGGAGACAAACTCTACCAACTTCTGGTAGGCCAGCCGATCCTCGACATTCAACGAGTCGAACCTAATTATGTAGTTGTCTGTGCCATTTTTAAAATGCTCCTCTGTCCATTCCAACAGAAACTTACATTATAGGACCTCCTCCTGAGGCCCATTTTCCTCCCTGACCACGAGGTCATACAGCGAGTCTACGACCACGTGGGTGATGGGCTTGACAATGAAGTACCGGTCTTTGAAGGTACGGATAAAGTCTAGATACGCCCGAAACAGTATCCTCGGCTGCTTCAGGGACACCCAATTGTGCCGACCTTCAAATGTCTGTCATTGAAGATGAAAGATGCGGAAGAAAAGAGTTAGTGTGGTCCCTATATTAAGGTACTGACATACGAGCTCGTACGCTCGCACGAACGGGATCACGTTGGGGTGGAGCTGCAAAGGCGCTAGGCGCAGCCAGTCGAACACTCCCCGTTGGAAATCACTGAAGGGTAGACGTAGGCCCGCATACCGGAAAATGAATTCATACATGGGAAACCTCAACCCTTTGAAATACGAACATATCCGATGGTGTTCTCGGGGTTTATACACCTGCCAGTTCATAGAGGAGCCCTCACGATGGTCCTCGACAGTAGCGTAAGCATCAAATTCGTCCACGGAAAAAGCGAGAGGAAGCGCTCAGGGGATCCTGCCCGACCCAATCTACGGTAGTCCGTTTTCGCTCCTCACTGGTCTGCGCGACCGGGGAATCGAGCTCTTCGTCAATCTCAATGACCCCCTCAATCCTGACAGCCATTTTTACCTAAAAAGCAGAAGAAAACAGTGAACTCGACATTCCATATCCACCTTCCCCCGCAAATCAAGTGAAATGGCAAAAAGAGGGGCACAAAGCCGTCAGACAGGCCTTCCCGATAGGAAACACCCAACTAGGGTGCTCATCTAGAAAAAAATTTCTCTTCGACTACGAGACCCCTCCCGATCAGAGGAGCCTCTTGGACGGGGATCACCTCACCACGTCAACAAGAGGCCGGAATAGGACCCCCGAGACCTTCAGCGAAGGTCCTCGGGACCTTCATCTGACGTCCTCGGGAGTCCTCATCTCAGGTCCTTGGGACCTTCATCAGGTCCTCGGGACATTCATCAGGTCCTCGAGACCTCCATTTAATGTTCACGACCTTCATCAGGTCCTCGAGACATTCATCTTATATCCTCGACGTACTCATCACTGATCCCCGAGGCTTTCATCAGAGGCATCATAAAATCAAAGAAGTTATGGAGTATTCATCGAAGACTTCATGGTTTCTCCGGGAACTTCATCAAGCCACAGGAGAAACCATCAAAAAATGCAAGGAATTAAAGTAAAGCAGTAAAAAACTTACTTGGTACGATGGTTTCTTGCAACGAGACGGCGGCGGACGAACAGAAGCGAAGAAGAGGAAGCACGAAAAGAGAATAAGGAACGTCTTAAGCAGACTCAACCCCTATTTATAAGCCTAGCACTGGACTCGAGGCGTCCCTAGGCACTTGAGTGCCCCTACTCCTAGCCGCCCTAGGCATTAATTGCTCTGACACGTGGCGTCACAAAACACCTCACACACCTGTTCAAATTCCTCTCCTTCCTGAAAATGTACATGCCCGTTCCCTCCGACGTCTCACACGCATGCGGGCCCGCAGTACCTCGTCGGTGACACAAAGAGCAACTCATGGCCATAGAAAGCGAGCACGACTCCCTGAGAGCAACCACGACATGGAAGAGCTCGACATCTGACCACATCCTCGGCGTTGGGATTGACGCTTAAGTCATTACTCATCCACTTAGAAGCAATGACTTAGAGGGCTCCTATTATGAACTGGTTTAAGTCCTGTCCCACAGACGGGCAGGCCCAACCCAATACCACGTTGGGGAGGCCCAACAAGGCTCAATCCTCCTCTTTGTCGAGCACGCTTAGTACTCTCTGCAGTCGGGCAGACCACTACCTAACACGGGGAGAGCTCACACGACTTCCCCACGGACTCCACGTGCCCCCCACGCGTGGACACGTCATCAGCAATTATCCACATCCGAAAGAACAGGTCACCCACCTTCTGAAGATCACGGGGCAGTTGGCACAAGGCGAAGATCACGTGCTGGTCTTCCCTACACCACGTAAGCCCTGGCAGTTACCTGTGTTGAGTCTTGAAATCCAACCCATTGCGAAGTGAGCGTTGGCCTAACGCTGATGGCACATTATAAATACTTTATTTCACTAGAGGGTTAGATATTTATTCTCTACACATTTTCTTTGTACTTGCTTTCTCTCCTGCCGCTGATTCCTTTCTGATCCGATAAGATCAGATAAGAATGTGGTGACTCGAACATTTATAAGTGAGAGAACCCACCCACCTATCACCTTAAGGTTTTGGTTGAATATGTGGTGTGTCTCTCACAAAGGTGTTGCTCTAGAAAGGAAAGTCCAGCAATGTTCAATGCTCCCTAGTGAAAATCTCCCCTAACATCTGTTGGACGAGATTTTTCAACTATGGAGCATTGAACATTATGAGACTTTCTTTTCTAGAGTAACACCTTTGTGAGAGACACACCACATATTCACCCAAAATTTTAAGGTGATAGGTTTACGGGTTCTCCCAATTATAAATGATAAAGTCTTCACATTTCTATCTAATATGAGACTATTACTCATACTACTCACACTTGTTATACTTAACACTTTCCCTCAAGTGTGAGTTTATCCACATTGTAGGTTTTAGACGATTATGTGATGTGTCTTTCACAAATGTGTTGCTCTAGAAAGAAAAGTCTCACAACGTTAAATGCTTCATAGTAAAAATCTCCCTTAACACGTGGTATCAGAGCCTGGTTCGAGTGAAAGACCGACTCACTTGCATCGAAAGTACTCCGCATAGGCGGTGGGTATGAGGTGTCCCGTTGAAGTATGTCAACGGCAGTACAAGTGTACGTGGATGAAAAGAACTTCCTCTTAAGGGTGAGTATTGCGGATAGACTCACACTTGAGGGATAATGTTGAGTATAACAAGTGTGAGTAGTATGGATAATAGTCTCACACTGACTAAAAATATGGATACTTGAGCATTTATAAGTGGGAGAATCCATACACCTATTATCTTAAGATTTTGGGTGAATATGTGGTGTGTCTATCACAAATGTATTGCTCAAGAAAATGAGTTAATTTTCAGTTATGGAGCATTGAATATTGTGAGACTTTCCTTTCTAGAGCAATATTTTTGTAAGAGACACACCACATACTCACCCAAAATCTTAAGGTGATAGGTTTGTGAGTTCTCCTATTTATAAATATTCAAGTCACCACATTCCAATTTAGTGTAAAACTATTATTCACATTACTCACACTTGTGTACTCGCCTGTTACTATTCTCCTTTTTATTCTGTTAATCTAATTTGTAACTTCAATATATAACAAGACTATTTAATCAATATATACTAATACTAATAAATAATATTTTGATATTCAATTCTATATATTGACAATTAAAACTGTAAAATGCAGCATAAACTACTTTCTTAGCAACATACACTTTAACTAAGTTTTAGATAAGGGAAATGAAGTTAAAAGTCTGTTATATAAATAAAGTGGAACAATTGGCTTGATGGCAATATATCAAGATAATTAGACAGTACATCAGGTCCAATTGTCATGCTCATTGTGAACATGTAAAACCAAGAAAATGTGACTTTCCTGTTTCGGAAAACTAATCACTTTGCATCACTAGAGAGGTAGAGAAAGTGGCCAATAATCTCAATTCTCAATGAACCATACAACTACACTACACCACACGTCCTCTCTCTTTCCACCATCAGAAGGAGTGAATTTGGAACACAACTAAACTTAAACTGATCTCAAAGTAGCCCCATCAAATTGTGAAGCAAAACTACAAGAAGCAAAACCAATAGGTGCTTTGTCCAAGGAACATTGTTCAATCCTTCTGATACCATACTTCCACCAGCTGAGATATAAAACAGAAACATAAACTAACAGTTAGGACACTTATAGGATGATTGTTTATTTATAAGATGTTTCTATACTAAACAGAAACATAGTAGAAATCAAAGTATCTTACCACATTCTCTTGTTGAATTAGTGAAGCTTGAGCAAAGACAAAGAAGACCTTCAGTGTCAGTATCAAACCCACAAGTCCCACCAGATTGCTTACAACTTTCACATCCAACATCCGGCAAACTAAAAGAAAGTTTAATCCCATAAACCCAATCCAAAGGACCAACACCTTTCAATTTATCACCATTAAACACACTAGTATAATGTGTACAATCCAAAATATTCATACTCATAAACTTCACAGTATTATAGCTTGTAAAACAACAAGGTGGAGAACTATTCGTCAACAAATGAAACACCCTAAAAGCATTACAACCAGCATAAAGCTCGTCACAAGTGTGTCCTTCAAAGTTGAAACAAAGATATTTGTAATGGTTGAGGATAGGTGAGTCTATGGAGCAGTTTAGCAGAACGAAAACTGTGTCTTGTGAGGGAGGGATTATAGCAGATTGAATATCCGTCATGATGAAGTCGTGATGTGGTTGAAGAATGGAGCAGGTTGACATTGATGGGTCGTAGAGTGTCATTGTTTTTTTGTTGTAGTCGATGGATTGGACTTTATATGAGCCGGAAGGGGTTTGGAAGAATAAGTCAGTGGTTGTGCAGTTGAACATGTGTCGGAATTGGGGTGAGCCGCAGCCGTCTTCGAAGGCGAATGGGTAGTTTATGGGAATGGTGCCACATGAGGTTTTGCAGGGAGAGAGAGTGAGAATGGAAATGGTTTGTAGTTGGAGATGGAGTGTGAATAGAACAAGTTTGATGATGGTGAATGGTGGTGGAAGATGCATTTTTCACAAGTAAGAACTTTTAGCAGAGAAAACAAACAAAGAAAGGTGAGAGACTTTGGGATACTGGTTTTATTTTTTGGTTTGAAAAGTGTATGAAATGGCCGTAAATTACTCGGGCATGGGATTAGAGTTTGAATAGCTTTTTGTTTTGAAGGTTGGATACAGGCTGGTGCGTTTGATAGGTGGGGTTCACATGTTGAAAAAATGAAGAAAAGTAGATACAGTTATCGATGTTTTTATTGGAATGTGTTACTACGCATAAGCTATTTTCACTAGCCGTTTAGAAAAATTGATAAACTGTACAATGCTGAAATTGGCAGGAACAGACCTGAACACTTTCCTTTTGACAATTTTTATTCGGTTTCACAAGACACTCTCGATTCTTTATAGAACTAGAATTCTGTATTTCACAATCCATAACTATAGTGACAGGTCCATGAATTTTTTACCATCTTGCCATGTTTTTGCAAGTAAATCTCCAAACATTTATCAAATTGTCCTATTTCCAAACAAATATTGCCATGAATTTTTTACCATCTTGCCATGAATTTTTCGCCATCTTATCATGTTTTTTCAAGTAAAATCAACTATCAACTATCTACCCATGGTAAAACAATGCCACCATTGTTACAAAAATATCCAATAATCAATATTACATTTTGTTTTCACCAGGGACACTTTGGTAATCAACATATTCATATACTTAGACTTGTTAAGAGCTTTGTTTTCATCCAGGTGTCAATTAACTATTGGTCCCAAAACTTTTTTCATTTTTCCTCTCTTCTCACACTTTTCAGCCTTTCTATATCTCTTTCTTCTTCTGATATTTCTCTCATTTCTCCATACATCATACTTCACTTTTCTCCACACTTCATACTTTAGAGCAGAACACCATCATCTCCCATCCTCGTTTGTATTGCTTGCGAGCGAAAAATAAGAAGGTACATGCTCCTACCTCCATCGCCTCTCTCCCTGCACATCATAGTTCAACCATTATTTTATTTTTTATTTTTCTAATTTTTTGTTTCACAAACCAAGAGTCTGGTTTTTTTGTTTCACAAACCATAGTTCAACCATTGTTTTTCTGGGTTTACAATGACTGTGGGTTTGATTATCATGATGTTGTTTTGAATCCGTTTTTCTGGGTTTTGAGATGAATGTTGCTTTGTGTTCATCTTTTTTCCCGATAAGAAAGCTACAAGCTTTACTAACAATTTCTGTACATTTGGTTATTGTTATTCATCTCTGAAAATACATTTGTTATGAACTTATATTGTAGTTGTTACTTTTCAGATCACCATGTCTAGAGCACCTATTATGATTGCTGATTTGAAGCTAGGAAACAATGTATGGAAGCTCGTCATCCGTATTGTTGATCTAAGGACTGTAATCGAGCGTAATGGACATTAACATTTTGAATGTGTTATCAAAGATAGCAAGATATGCATTATTGTTGTAAATATGTTATCTAACTTTTACATAACTTAAAACATGTACTAACTATTCGTTTGATTCATAGTGTGATAAAATACACGTCGTTACCCGCAACAGAGATTTCGATTTGTGGAAACAGAGGTTACAAGAACATATGACTTATATGGTTTATAATGGTGATCCATAAAACAACGATATTCCTTTGAAAATCTGTGAAAATCCGTTGAAGCTTTTTTTCAATAGTGGGACCACTGTAACCATGGTAGATTTACCAGAAATACCACCCCATCAATTTCATTTCAAACCCATCGTCGATTTTTTACACGGAGATTTCCAAGTCAACCGCTTATATGGTATTTAAAATTTTCTTAAACATCATTTGCATTATTACATGTTTGTGAACTAATAGACTAATCATTTGACTTTACTATCAAACAGATGTCATTGGTGTACTTCACAAAGTAGTCAAGTCTCAAGTTGCAGGAGGCGGAAAGAAGGCTTGTGCCAACATTACCTTATCTGATAAAATGTATATCACATTATAACTTCTTTATTATTAGTGGTTCTTCATTATAACTTATATATATATATATATATATATATATATATATATATATATATATATATATATATATATATATATATATATATATATATATATATATATATATATATATATATATATATATATATATATATCACACTATAACTTTTTTCCTCTTTATTATTAGTGGTTTTGAAATAGATATTACACTTTGGGAATCATATGCCAACCAATTCATGGCATACTCGACTGAGCATACCGCACATGGCCAAACTATAATAATAATCACTTATGCTATGTGCCAGAAAAGTTCAAGTAATGCTTGAAAATGTTATTCCACTATTATTCCTTTCATTTGTGATTGGCTTCTTATACTACTCTTATTGTTATGCCACTGTTATTTTTTTGCAGCCACCGGAAAATGGTACATCTCAAATGCTTGGAACGGATCCAAATTGCTTCTTAATTTTGTTCATCCATAAATCACAACATTCAAATCCAAGTAAGGAAATATTATTCAATGTGATAAATAGTCAAATCCCTTATATGTATTCCACTGTATATAATGTTTCAATTTTATTTAGGTTGGGAGACAAGGCGAGTTCACAAACTATTTCACAACCACTCTCCCAACCTTCTGCATCACAAGGGTCGTTTGTGGACCGATCTTTCTCCTACACCAATGATGTCAAAACCATTGCTAACATCATTATTCTTCAAGATGTAAGCATGTTAGTTCATATGCTCCAGTTTTTATCACGATCCAACATAACCATTTTTTATGATGTTTCCTTCATTTTTACTCAATTGCAAGTTTCCAATAATATAACATGCCATGTTTATTTACATCAAACTTTTTGTAACACTTTTCGAACCACAAAGAGGTTCAAGTCAAGTAGGTTTGGTTGGTACTATGAGCAGTGTCCAACATGTAACAAAACTAATAAATTTCTTGGGCAGCCATTCATATGCACATGTTGTGAAAATACTCCTCCACCACTCACCAAGTAAGCACATATTTTTTTGTTACTATATAGATTATCTAAGAACCTTATTTAAACATGTTGGTTAATTTAATTATATTTCAACCATTTCCTTAGGTATAAAATTGAAATCGAGGTCGAAAATAATTGCACGACTGGTTGTTTTGTATTTTGGGACAAGGAGTGTATTCAATATGTTGGAATGGCAACACATGCTTTAAGAGAAATCATGAAAAAGGTGCGTAAATATTATGTAATTTAACGTCTGCTTGATACATTCAACGTATACACGTAACCACTGTATGTTGCTCTTATATAAGCTCTGATATATGAAATCATGTGATTGACTATGAGATATTAAACACATGTAGGATAATATCAATAATAAATAGTTCACACTCATTTCACATAAAACTGGTGAAAGCTCTGTCTAGACTTTAAAGAATTGCTACAAGATACATACATGTATCAATCACTTACTGAAAAAACAAGATGAAAACACTCAGTGTTAGACAAGATACCTCTCTGGTGTAAAATGTATGTTGTGTTGGATTCAAACTCTAATACCTTAGCCAAGTCTTTGATGGCCTGGCATAGGAAACGGTGGTCAGTGTCACATTTATGGGTTGCTACTTGTGTAAGAAAATCATAATATACAATCAGAAGTGACTCAAGTAAGGCCTTACAAGAAGCGCCAAAAAAACTCAATCATTCATAGTGCATGATGCAATAACACGAATATATAATATTATAAACCACACAACTCTGGACAACCATATTAGTTTAGTTTATACTGAAATAAATAAAGGAAAACACTTGAATAAATAATACAAGAACGTATCATAACAAAAGAACAAAACCGGGTGCCTTAGGCACTGTACCTAAGTTTTCTCCATAAAGAAGAGATTTCAATCCGTATCACATTATTGCAACATGTTTTTTTCGGTCCATTCACTGTTGTTGGATGAAAATCAGACGATTTATCTTTATAACTCAATGTTCTCTTTTGAAGTAAGTTATAACTCTTGAGTGAATGAACATGGCCTCTGTCCATCATATTTATTAGTTATATCTTGTCTGTTTCAAATAGTATTGGCAAAATAATTGTTTTAACGGTGATTTATCATGATTTAGTTGTGCTCTTAGTTAGCTTCACATTTTCTGTCATGAATTTTTATATTATGCCCGAAATGTGAAATGTTGTCTCTCAATGTAGTATGATTAAAATTGTCGGTACTGCTACAGTTGTTCTAATTAACTTATGCCACTTTAGGATTTATCATTGTCTTCCATTATAGTTGAGGGTACTAATTAATGCTCCTACCTCATATACTTGGTACATATTATGTCATGCTGCTATTTCATTTCTTTTGAAAAATAGTTATGTAAATCATTAATGTTTACCTTTTATACATTCGTAGTCCAATGAAGATCATCCACAAATCTATCCTAAAAACTTGGACAAACTATTAGAAAAGGAATTTGCTTTTCGCGTGAAGTTTCAGCCGAACTTTAAGCAGGCATTTGTTGTCAAGCTTATTGAGGACAAAGAAGTAATCCAAATGTTCAAAGATGTCATTCATCCAAATGAGGTTTATGATGCATTGAGTCACCAAAATTTAATAGCATGCTGCATGTCTAACACTAACATACTGACCATAGAATATATTCTCATGTAGTTGACTTCTAAAAACATGAATGCCCCGACTACAAAAGGAAAAGAATTTGTTCTTAACCATCATATACTCGACAATGAAACGGTGACTCCTACTTCCCTTCATACAGTAAGTTTGTTTCCAAGTTATATTTGTCTTAATTTATTATTATTGGAAAAAATTTATTGCACTAAGAACTCATAGCTTCCATTTCCAACTTCCAACCAACCATGTCTGCTTCACAAAATTGGAGCGACGAGGCATATTCAAGCAATACCCCTTCCAAGAGGTTGTCCCAAGAATATTCTATTGAGGAGCTAGGAACTTCAACTATATTGTCACCCAAACAACCTGCAACCAAGACTGTGAAGCATGCCAAGAAGAAATGAGCATTTACCTTCAACTCAAGTTATTTTGGTACAACCAAGTGTTGCTATGTTGTTACAAGTTCATTCTCTTGCTACTATTGTTCATTTGAATATGGTTTTTTGTAAACCTAATGTTATTGACAACAAACAGTGCTCAACATGTCTTAGTCCTTTTTTGAATATGTTAAGCTTATGCTGATTAACTTTTTTGTAACTTATGTTGTTCCTATGACTTTATATTCAAGTTTAACT
The DNA here is from genome assembly GCA_963859935.3 of Lathyrus sativus. Classification (NCBI taxonomy): domain Eukaryota; kingdom Viridiplantae; phylum Streptophyta; class Magnoliopsida; order Fabales; family Fabaceae; genus Lathyrus; species Lathyrus sativus. The sequence continues at coordinate 635,255,913 of OZ012738.1, forward strand.
AAAATCGTTATGAACTTATATTATGAAACATGGCATGTGTCTCCAAGCAGTTAACATATGTTATAGACACCTTACTACTGCTATAGAAAAGCAAAACAAGCACATAAACATAAACATATGCAACTATCTACAATCACAAAATCACCTTAAAACTGATATAGAAAAGCAGCACAGGTGCATCAACAGAAAAGTGCTATACACAAAATTGAGGTTCAAAGAGGGGTTGTAAACCTGGAACATTCAGAACCTCAACTGCTATTTTAACTGTTTTATTAGTATTACTTTGGTATAGTCTAGAATCTTCTATTGCTTTATAGATTACATAAAACAATTGGTGGTTCTAATTGAACCTTAGTTAACCAAGAACCTAAAATTCTGGTATATTGAGACAATATTTTTGCTCCACCCTAAATGCTTTCTTTCCAAATCACATTAGCTGGGAAATCACCTTAGTTAATCAAAAGGATATATTGTGAAATTGTAAAATTAACAAGGATATGGCATGGATGCACAGGGAGGAAGAAGCAGCACAAGTGCATAACTGCTTTCTTTCATGTAACTTATAATTATATAAATAAATTGCATTAACAACATAAATATTTATTTGCCATTCACTTTACAGTCATTATCTTGTGGAGAGATTATTTTGTTAAGATATACAAACCATTGGCATTAGTTATATTAAAACGTTCTTGCCTTTTATGAATCCCAATGTTGTCTGCTTACTTTTTCACAATTCTGCAAAACCTGTACTAATTTACTTGGCACAATTGCTTTAGCTGTATTTTCTGACATATAGAGTATTGTGTTTACCTATGTAAGCTTTACTTTGAAGGTTGTGCATTTCTCAGTACTTCCTCTTACTGTTTTAATGTGTAGGTCATAATAGCTAAGTACTTCCTATTACAGCTGTTTAACATATTAGTATAATTTCACCAGCATCTTTACACTACACTCATTGACTCATTGCCTTTTTAACATATTAGTATAAGTTATGCAAGCCATGTCTGTTTTTCATTGACTCATTTCCTTTTCAAGCTACATGAAAAAGTTAACCTTAATCTCACAGGTTTTAATGCACTAATTTATACTACACTTCTGCACAAGACAGAAATACATAGTAATCTTTTGCGTGTTTCATTCGTGGCTGTCTAGGGACCCTGCAGAATCAGCAAAAGCAAACCAGCCAGTTCTGTCAAAATTGATACTTGCAGACTACCAATTCAGTTACAACTAATTTGGTTTGTATGAAGTCCAAAACATTTGGGGAAAATCAATTCAAAATTGAAGCATATTTGATATTGACTTTTTTAAGCCACCAGAAAAGTCAACTACTCCCTTTGATTGACTGTTAGAACATCAACACAAAATTGTTAAGCTTCATCCGAATAGCATAGATTCAATGCAGCTATTTCCACTTTAAGGTAATTTTTTTTTTCCTTACAACTGTCCAAGAAGCATGTTATCACCTGCACTACTACTTTCATACCATGTATGCAGACTAGGTTGTTTTTCTTTTTCAGGTGTTGATAAAGTTAATTTATATTGATATGTTGTATGCAAACTTCAATTTAATTTGATTAAATATATGATTAAGCTGCAATTTTAAAATGGTGGGATTAAGCTGCTGTTGGTTTTAGCTTATATTAAATATGGGATTAATCTGCTGCAGTACCATTATAACATGAATGAAATTCAAATGTGGGTGAGAGCTTTCATTCATAAGTAGCATTTGTACTGATAGAAAGTTTCAACACTTCATTTATGATAAATAGAATAACCACTTAAATGGCATTGGTTTAGTTTCATCCACATTAGCTTTGCAGCTTCGACTCACCTTATGATGTTCTTCCTTGGTGTTACCATTGGCTCCATGTAGATCACAAACTGAGTTATCTTGAATCCTGTGAGTTAAAATGATTGGAAAAAATTGTGAAGTTGATATTTGATATATGGTAGTCATTTACCAATATGGAATGAGATTAGCAACCATATAACAATAATATCAGTACCTGAGTCGCAAGCATGGATTTTGTCTCTTTGTGCTATGTCAATACCATTATAACAATAAGAACAGATTAGGAAATGTTGATGATAGAGCTAGCATTTACCTTGATATATTGAACATTATATAGTTAGGAAATGTACAATGTTAATTGGTATTTGAGGTGTATTGAACAGGTATTACCATTGGCTCTTTGTGCTACTGTTTTTTTATGCTAGAGGTGTATTGAACAGTATATAGTTAGGAAATGTTGATGATAAGCTAGCATTTGCCTTGATATAGTTCTTAACAACATGAAAATGCCCCAGTTTTGATTACATTGGTTACAGTATGACAGAAACGTTGTGCTAATAAGTCTAACATGTTTGAGTCATGTGCGGGGAAGAGTCATTTTAACAATATATTATATTCTTGATGATATAAGTCTTAACAGCATGAAATGGCCTAGATATCTTGACTCAAGATTATCTATAACTACAACTTTGTGTCATACTGGTGCAGTGGTTTTTCTGTGTTTGTTGCATGAACTTCTGGAAAGTATTAAACTACTAAAATAACTGAAATATTATTATCTCATAGCATTGTAATCATATTTGGAGCTGGGTTTGTTTGATGATTTTGAACGAATGTGTAAAATTTAATAACTTCAGGTATCAAATTTGATTCTTCTTAACTTCGGATATGCTCACAAAAACTTTCTACTATTACAATTTGAAATTTATAAACATCTATTAATCACCATCAAATAAAACTATTGTCCTTAGGTCAAAATGCCCTGAATCAATGATTAATTTCTCTTTACTTGTATCATTTGAAGATATCTACGAGCTCATTTCATGCTTATACCATTTGAATACATCTATCTAGGAGTTCATTTCATGCTCTTCGTAGTGCGCCGAGAGTACAAGATTAGTTTTTTAGTAAACAAGTACAAAGGAAAAACATGTAGCATTAATAGTGGCTTAACAATATGTTGATCGTTACTTTTTTATTTTTGTTTGTCCATTTGGGTTACAGAGAAAGTGCAACTTTTATATGAAGTTAAAAAAAAGGGATTTGTGCTCCTCTAAAATGAGCATTTGAAGTGCAACTTTTATATGAACTTAATCTGCTGCAGTACCATTATAACATGAATGAAATTCAAATGTAGGTGAGAGCTTTCATTCATAAGTAGCATTTGTACTGATAGAAAGTTTTAACACTTCATTTATGATAAATAGAATAACCACTTAAATTGGCATTGGTTTAGTTTCATCCACATTAGCTTTGCAGCTTCAGACATAATGGTTTAGTTTCATCCACATTTATGTTCTGTACAAGACCTGGTGTGAATCATTAATTAGTTTATATTGGTCTTTGTACAATATTAATTGATATTTGATATTTGTGAGATGATTGTTATGTTAGTTACTATGTTTGCATTCAATAATTGGTTGGAATTATAAGCTATGTTATGATCTGTTTTTTATAGGTTCAGAAATATGGATAAAGACAATTACAAACCTATTAAAATCAGGTATAGTTCTTATTGAATTTGAACCTTTCTGTTTAAACTCTTCTATTACATTCCAAATCTTGATAAAATTTGTACTGTTTTAGGCTAATTACACATCCCATAATAAAGGTTGATGATTACATTCTACGTAAGATTACCGCTAAGAGAGATAGAATGAAAAGATTTAGTGTTCTTAAAGCCAAACGTTCAAAAAGAATCAGATTTTTCAAAGATCACCCTCAAGTTGACAGTACTATTCAGAACTACAAACCCGCTGAAACAAACGCCACAACCCCTAATATTAGATTACCATTATCTGATGTTACTCCATCTTCGAACAATCGACTAATCGACCAAATTGTTAGAGATGGTAAGAGAATTGATTCTATATTGCAAGGAACTTTACCATCACTGTCAATGCATACATATCGTACACCGCCAAAAGTATTCAATATTCATAACTTGGGGACAAACCTTATGTCACGATTTGTGAAGCCTGGATCCATGCTGCAAAAGGAGAATGTCTTTGTTGTAACCAATCACCGTAATCAAAAGCCGGATAACACTTCTATGTAAGTCTAATTCATATTTCCATCTTTAAAACTACTATGTTATTTTCTAATCAATTCCATTATATAGGAAAAATGCACAATCCACATCACAACAAATCAAACGTGGTCGAGGTCATCCTAAAAAATCCCTTGGTGTCCTAGCTTTAGCGACCAATCTTATTTGCGATGAACAACATAAGACACGCCAAGATCCATCATTTACTACTGAGTACGATTTTGCAATTTAACAATTTTTCTGTAATCTGTTCTAGCCAACTCATGAAATATTTTTTGTTTTACAACTATTGTAACAGAAAATGTAAGACTCCTTCACCATCCCATCAAGGACTTAGCATACATAAAGCTTCGGTTTCCAACACAGCATGTTCACAAACATGTAGTGTTATCTTAATGCCACGCCGCAATGTAATAAAAATTTCGTCATTTCCATCCATGTAAGTGTTTCCATCATAGAGGATAATTAAGTTAGTTTCTATGTATTGTTATTCACTATATCGTCCTTCTAATTACTTACATAACCTTTTATAAACAACACTCAAACTAATGGAGCAAGATATATACCAATTAATGACAGCAACACAGACACTGCAACAGTGGCAGCAAGTATGAGAAATACTTCTACTTTATTTACTCCGACAACTAATTTTGATTTTGACAGTGATGATAACAGAAATGAATCCGACTATGATCCATTCATAGGTAGATCCAAAAACTTACAATTTATATTGTTTATTCTACAACTCTTACATTTATATTTACTAAAATGATTTATTAATTCATAACTACTTTAACAAGTCAATTGTAGCATATTTCTTAATGTAAGATCACAAGATTACTATACCATGACAAGTTATACATGCAGACCTGTACTGGTTTAGAAACATTCATATAAAGCACAAAAACAGTAAACAGTAGTCCAAGCACTTCCCAGTTCAAATTGATAGCTATTATTATGCCTCAAGGCAGTTGCACAAGACATGTATTAGGTTGAAAATATATCCTAATTCAATCAAGCCATTGATATCAGTTTCAAACAGAATTTAATTCAGCCTAGCAAATATAGTAAGATTTCAACTCAGATTCATGAAATGTGGCGCTTTTAGACCTTGCAAAACAGGCGAACTTTCAAGCCTTTAAAACTTTTAAACATGAATGCTGAGAGGAAAATAATCAAAATATCAACAAGCAGCTATATGAGTTATGGCACTGTGAAATTTTAGGCTAAGCTAGCACCAAATAATTCAATTCAGTTTACGTCCCTGCTCATATCCTTCTATTTACTAAAATTAGAAAGATAGGTGTGAAGAGATACACTACATTGAATATCCTCATATAGTTTAACTTTTAAGTTTACCTTGTGAGCTAATTGTCAAATGAGTCTCATAGTAATTTAGTTGATTTGCTTTGTACATCACAAATTATCAATATTCATAATCAATTAGGTACTGAATAACCTAAGTAACTCAGTCATCCCCTTTTAAGATGAGATTGTTGTTAAATGTATATCTCATAATACTTGTTTATTCACATGTGTTTCTGTTCTTGGTATAATTAAAACATGCTTCTTCACATACAATTCATGATATAATTAGTATGTTTACAACAGCAATGCAATCTGATGAAGATGAAAGCCTTAATAATGAAAATGGTTTGCCACCTTTTTCAACAACGAACCAACCAGACATAAACAATGAAGGTAACCAACATAAATCTTGAGTAAATATAAAATGTTACTTTTACTATTATTTTATTCAGTGATTTAATTATAAAATTATTGTACTATACACAAAGTACTTCGATTTGGGAGATCCTTTGATTAAGTGTTGATATTGTAAAGCAATGATGTGGTATCAAGAAAGGATGCACAAACACAAACATTCAGCAAATCCCAGCTTTTTTTTTATGTTGTGGAAATGGTAAAGTTGAACTTCCATTTTTAAAATATCCACCACAACCTTTATCACATCTTCTGTTTGATCATAATGCCATGGATAGTAAGAATTTCCAGTCACAAATAAGGACATACAACATGATGTTTGCTTTCACTTCATCGGGAGCTAAGTTGGACAACAGATTTAATAATGGTCGTGGCCCACCTACTATTAGAATCCAAGGACAAGCTTGCCACCGAATTGGTAGTTTATTACCACCAGAAGGACATCCACCTAAATATGCCCAACTTTACATATATGACACTGAAAATGAAGTTACAAATAGAATGGATGATCTCAGGTAACCAAACATCATGTTTATTTACCTATATCTTATTATCGTTTTAATGCATACTAATTAGTTTTTTGTCATTGTTGTAGAAACAAAAACAACATCCTACCTGAGACTATACAAAAGTTGTCAGATATGTTGTACACACATAACACACACGCCAAAAGTTTCTTAATGGCTATACAGTGGCTCAATCACAACAATGTTCATAATTTAAAACTCAAATTGATTTCAACTAGGTCTACTGATGGAAGATTGTACAATTAACCAACTGTTTCTGAAGTGGCAACTTTAATTGTTGGTGACATTGACACTGCTTAGGAAAGAGACATTATAGTGCAAGCCAAAGGGGGGCAACTTCAACGCATTGATGAGTTTCATCCAGCTTACTTGTCTTACCAGTATCCCTTGATTTTTCCTTATGGAGAGGATGGATATAGAGACGCCATTGCATACAAAGATCTTGACATTTTTTATGACAGTCAAAGGAACCGACTAACTATTCGAGAATGGCTAGAACTTAGAATCCAAAGTAGGTGCAATAAGGCAAAGACTTTGTTATCGTCCAGAAGATTGTTCCAACAGTTTTTGGTGGATGGTTACACAATGCTTGAAGGAGAGAGATTGAAATGGATTAGGAAAAATCAGTCTAAACTAAGAGTGTCAAAGTATACAAGTCTAAATGTAGAGCAAGAACAAACACATGGATCAAGCATAGGAAAAAGAGTCATATTACCATCATCTTATGTGGGGAGTAGACGATTTATGGATCAGTTGTACTATGATGGCATGGCAATTTGTAGTAAGGTGGAATTTCCAGATCTTTTCATTATATTCACATGCAACCCGAATTGGCCAGAAATTCAAAGATTGCTTGGTCCTCTAAATTTGAAGCCACATGATAGACCTGATATCATTGCTAGAATATTTAAAATGAAGTTTGATAACCTCCTAGCGGACGTGACAGAGAAAGGTGTTTTAGGCAAGGTTCCCGCATGTAAGTCTACCATTTCTTTTTTGCTAGCATTTTACTTTATCCATTGTTTACATATAAAGGTTGTTTCATATATATGATAATATGTAGGTTATGAAATTATATTTTTAGTATGAGAATTTACCCAATTCTCATATGTATTTATTTTTTTAACATTTGATCTTATTTTCAGATATGTACACAATTGAATTTCAGAAAAGGGGTCTCCCACATGCACGCATTCTTATTTTCTTGCATCCATCAAATAAATATACCGCTCCTGAAGACATAGACAAAATCATTTCTGCTGAAGTTCCCGATCCATTGAAACATCCAAGACTGTATAATCTGGTAAAAACCCACATGGTACATGGACCTTGTGGGTTAGAAAATCCTAAATGCCCTTGCATGAAAGATGGTAAGTGTTCTAAGTACTATCCTAAGAAATTTCAAGATCTCACAATTGTTGATCAAGATGAATATCCAGTTTATAGAAGGAGAGATCAAGGTAATGAAGGTAGGAAAAACATTTAGAAGAGGGGGGGGGGGTTGAATAAGGGTTTTAAAAAACAATTAGGATGAAAGAAAAATAACACAGTATTTTTATCCTGGTTCGTTTGAACTCAAACTAATCCAGTCCACCCTACCAAGGTGATTTGTCTTTCTCAACAAGGACTTAATCCACTAAATCAAACTGATTACAGTGTAAACCACTAAGACAACTATCTTAGTCTTCTCAAGAAATCTGACCACACTTGGTCTCTTAAGGAATCTTTTACAAAAGATAAACTAACAATGTGTTTAAGATGTGCTTCTAAAAAGCTATATCACAACAGTGGTTTTTACACAAGTTTTAGAACGAAATAAAACTATTCAGCTTTTGAAGAAAGTTTGTATGAGTAGCTTGTTGAATAATTTGTTTGAAGTTTGTTTGAAGTTCGTTGGTAGTTCGTTAGCCTTTGAAGTGATGCTGAGACTTGCTTTTATAGTACTTTGAAATCCATTTCTCAAAGACTGTGCAACGCTGTACATTCTGTTCTTTTTGTCTTCTTTTGACTTTTCCTTTCTCTGAAGAGGAATGTTCTGACAAATCCTTTTTGTCTGAAATCCTGTGTCATGCACGAATGAGGAAAGAGCCGTTTGGATAATGACAAGGAATATGCCAACAGATCTTTATTTGAACAACATCTTCTTCAATAACTTTGGAACGCCTTGCATCATAACTTCTGATGATGTTCCTAGTTCTTCAGATCAGAGTTCACTCAATCAGAGTTTCTCTATCAGAGTTTGCAGCAACGTGCTTTAAGCGTGAAGTTCTTTATCAGAGCATACTTGCTTATCAGAGCTTATGTACTTGCAGCGTTAAGTACTTCCAGAGTCTTCTGAAGCTTTACGCATGTTCTTTACTCAAGTTCTTCTCAGCTTTGCTCAGAGTCACTGTAGCAGATTAGAGTCTTCTGATGTGTTGCTTCTGACGTTCAGAGCTTTTTCGTTCTGTAGTGTTCAGAGGTGTTCTTGCTTCCAGAATAATATTATTTTTGATATCTGAAACAAATAAACACTTGAACAAAATTAAATTATATAAATTCTCTATACAAAATTTCATTAATGTTATCATCAAAACTATGAGATGTATTAAACACCAATTTATGTTCTAACAGGTAATACATTTGAGAAAAACGGAGTTGTCGCGGTGAAATTTAGATACCAAACTATTAATTAGTTTGAATCTTTAATTCAATTTGCAACCGAACTTTGATTTGTCTAAAGGAAGGGATAAAGATCGAAATACCCACAATGCAATGCAAATGCAAGCTAGAGAGTTATAGGTTCGGGGGTTGGTTAAACTTAGGGAAGGTGCTAGCATCCTAAGTTTTTGTAGTACTCTACAGGAACCTCTTGTTTTATGTTTGTTTATTGCTATGTGTTATCTGCTTAAGGTTGAAAGACCCAGTGGTTTATTTCTAAGTATACTCGATAAGATATCGCATCTTATGCCTACATATCCTTACGGGAGTGGAATCAGAGTATATGTAGTTCCCCTAAAGGGTTTGAGGAGTTCTTTGACTGTGGTCAAAGTTCCTACGGGTTTAGGATAGTTGGTTGATGTATTTTAGGAGAAAAGACGAGTTATCATTTTAAGGGAGATTTAATCTCCACAAATTGTAGGAAAATAGTCTTTGCATCGCCTTAAGAGAAGGGATCAAGTACTCGGATATTGATGTGGGATGGAAGTTCCTACATATTGATTGTATTGATGTGGGATGAAAGTTCTATCTCGCTTAAGATGATTAACATCTATTTCTCTATTGTGTTTGAATATTTGAATTGAGTTGGATTGTTTTCATCTAAGTTGTAAAATAAAAGACAAGGTCCTTCCTATGGGTAGGATTTAAACTTAAGAGATCGACTTGAATGGGATCAAGGATCGAGGGGATATGATGCAAATGATGTGCACTACACACAAGTGTTGAATCATGTGTAGGTTTTTCCTTTGGACGGAATGCAAGGCAGAAATATAAATTGCGATAATGAAAATTGCTTGTAAAATAAATTGTGGAAATAATAAAGGGCAAATAAGTAAAGTATACACACACTATGCCAAAAAAGACCTTTAGCAGCGCTTTTTTTGGCCTTTAGTAGCGCTTTAAAGCGCTGCCAAAAGTGGCGCTGCTAAAGGTAAAGGCAACGCTTTTTTTCAATGAAAAAACGCTGCTAAAAGCTCCCTTTAGCAGCACCTTTAGCAGCGCTTTTTTAGACCTTTAGCAGCGCTTTTGTAAGCGCTGCATAATTCCCCCAACCATCCCCCCTTTTAGCAGCGCTTTCAAAAAGCGCTGTCTTAGACCCCCCCTTTAGCAGCGCTTTTGCAAAAGCGCTGCCATAGCCCACCCTTTAGCAGCGCTTTTTACAAGCGCTGCCTTAGACCCCCCCCTTCCAAACCAATAGCAGCGCTTTTGTAGCGTAATATTTGTGACCTTTAGCAGCACTTTTATGTAAAAGCGCTGTCTAATGTCCCAGATTTAAAAAAAAAAATTTATAAAATATTCACCCTGTTTTGTATATTTTACCAACAACCTGCTTATATTGCACAAACCTGCTTATAATTCAGGCCTTTATTTCAGCACTTTGGCCTTATAAATAAAATTCAAACTTTGGCCTTAAATATACAATTCAAACTTTGGCCTTATATGTACAATTCAAAACTTTGGATACATTGTAACTCATGACTTTGTTCATAAACATTTTAATATACACATAAACCTGTTTAAATATGTTACAACAAAATTCGATCCTCAGAATTACAACAACACAAATACATTCAATTCACATATAATTACAAGTCTTCCAATCCGATAACTCTAAACAATTCTCAACCCAAGAATAAATTGACACCATTTCTCTTTAATTTCTTCCAATTTTGCTTTCGTGTAAGTAGCGCACTTGAATTCATCATAATACTACATAATATAACAGATCGAATAAGATTTAAGTTTAAAACTAATTACTCAGATGAAGTATCGGATAATTATCAAAATGAATCATATAACTTATATAATGAATTGATCCATACCAGGACTGGAATCTCAAGTTGACTAGAAAGAATAATTTCCCTCATAAAGCGCAATACAAAATATCCACAGTCAATACCATTGCGCTGTCGAGGATACTGTAAATGGAAAAAACAAACGAACATTTATCCGGATATATAGTTTAAATAGTTTTATCAAGTAGAAACATGCGAGAATATACCTCCACTCTGATCCAGTTGATGTTGTTAGCCTTACTTTTTGGCACCGTTGCATCTCTTTGTGCTCTGAATATTTGTATAACTCTAACATAATATAAACGCATATTTAGAATAATGTCACATAATAAATAAAGATATATAATTAAAGACAACAGTATATGTCATCACTTACGTATCAACAAAGTTCCTCAGATTTTCATATTTTGTTGTATCGCCATCTAATGAATCTATATAATACACTATTTCTTTCGTCGGATTAATTGCGATCAACAACCAATGTCCACTATAAAATAAGACAACAGTTTAGATGGAAATGTTATATATATAGAAAGAGAAAAATCGAACAATTATAATAAATGAATTTAGAATAAAATCTAACTCATGGCCAGTGTTATATGGCAACAAGAACAACTTCTCCGTAGTCGCGCGCATAAATATCTGCACTGTGTACTCTTTGACTGTATCTGGTGACTGGTCTATTGTACGTGAGTTGACACAGCTAGCAGATAAGAATGCGAATACTGAAGTCAATTCATTCGGGACCAATAACTTGTCATACAAGAACCTAAAAAAACATAATCAACATTAGAATATTAAGTTAAACGAGCAAATTTTAAAATGTTCAATTATTTAATTAAAATGGATCGAAGTACTTGATGTATGAATGCATAACACCGACGCCCAGTTCAGAATGGTTGAAAACCTGATCAAAATCCTCCTTAGCAATTGTTTCGGGATATTCAAAACCGAAAATACCGGCCTCCATATGTATTTGACGGACGCCACCCTCAGGCACATCTGATGTTCCGACATATGTTTCAAGGCACATCCTAAATCGAGGAACAATTGCTTTTCTGGGAACCTTAGAAGTTTCAGGCATCTTACCCTTGCTGACTTGTTGCGACTGCTGATCATGAACCTAAAAGTCATATATAAGTTCAGTAATTAATATTGTATAACAAGATAGTCATGTAACTGTAGTAGTACCTGTTTCTTTGATGCAGCTGAATCGGTATCCCGCACAATAATTCTATCATCTTTTGATTTGGATTTTGTAGGAGTCTAAGATCATCATGTAAATAAGAAAATGTATATGTAAGAATAACTTTCATGTATGAATCATAAAACATTTGAGTATTAAAAGGTTCAACCTACCTCATCATCTATGCAAATCAGATTTGCCGGCCATGCCACATACGATCCTACTGCGTCTCCCACCACTGTTGCGCTTGAAATATCATCTGGTATAGGCAACAACGCACTCCCCTCTAATGCAATATCAATAGATACTTTCAAAAATCCAAAAGGGAGCGGTTTGTGGTGAAGTAAGTCTCCCAGAAAGTTATGCACCTTTCCCTTGCCAACCATTCGATGAGTAGGTGACGATAAATATAGCCGGCAAAGTGAAATGCCCTAAACAAATAATGATCAGTTAATGTGTCAATTAAGTAAAGTGTGCTAAATTAATTTCAATGTAATATATACAATTACCTCTGGAAGCTTCTGTGGACAACCGGTACTATCTTTGTCACTAGTAGCTCTACCCTCTGGAGCGCGTCTTTCCGCCATGTATCTCTCCTTATCCTTCTGTAATTCACGGATTTACGCTTTCAATTCCTCCAAAGTCTCCATCACTTTTTTATTGGTTGGATTTTTTTCTTTGGCTGCTTATATAGTTTGGATGGAGTGACACCAAATACCTTACCCCTCACACGCCCAGAATACTCAGGAATATTCAGCACCCGACTCAGTAAGCTCCTGCAATCATTATCCTCGGCGGGAGTTATGGTCTGGGACAGAGTCTCCTGAAATATAGATAAAAACATATATAAATATATTACACACTTTTGATCAGTTACTGACAAAGATAACATTGTACTTACACATTGTTCAAAGACTTGTTGAACTTCTTCCTGAACGACTCCATCTCGTCCCACACGGGCAGCCTTCCATACAACATGGTCCGGAAGAGATGTCGCATCACTCTTCTCCTCTTCCAACTACGCATTAAGACGGATAATAAAGCATTGTATCCTATTATATATACTTACTATTTTTTGTAAATATATCATATTAAAGCATTTATATGTACTTACTATTTTTTGTTCTAATCGTGCATATCCCAACCGGCCCTTTCTGTATGGATATGCGGGATTTGATGCCCGTTGACGATTTATGCCACTAACAACCTGAAAAAACAAGTTTATCAGAACTCCTGTACATGGAAGAAGTATATACTATTGGAAGTATATACCCGTTGACGATTTACACCATTGGAAGTTAAGTACAAAATGTGACATTTTTGAAAAAGGCCTAAAATAACACTAACTTCCACCATTGGAAGTTAAGTGCAAAAAGTGACATTTTTGAAATAAAGTCAAAAATAACACATAACTTCCAATGGTGGAAGTTAAGTACAAAATGTGACATTTTTGAAAAAAACCTAAAATAACACTAACTTCCACCATTGGTAGTTAAGTGCAAAAAGTGACATTTTTGAAAAAAAATCAAAAATAACACATAACTTCCACCATTGGAAGTTAAGTACAAAATGTGACATTTTTGAAAAAAGCCTAAAATAACACTAACTTCCACCATTGGAAGTTAAGTGCAAAAAGTGACATTTTTGAAAAAAAGTCAAAAATAACACATAACTTCCACCATTGGAAGTTAAGTACAAAATGTGACATTTTTGAAAAAAGTAAGCGCAAAATGTGACATGTTTGAAAATAACCCTTTCTGTATGGATATGCGGGATTTGATGCCCTTTCTGTACTTACTTCAAATTCTTTTGATCTTTGCTTTGCAACAAACGTCTCCCATTCTTCCTCCGAAATCAAATCCGCGTACTTCATCGGACGCTCTGAGTCAACAAAGTTTCCTTCAGAATCTTTTAGAAACTTGTTTGTTAAAAACGCTCTAAATCCCCTCAAGCGTTTTCCGGCCAATTGAATACAATATTTTCTCCTACGATCTTCAATATTGAAAGATCTCTGCAAACAAACACACATACATATAACATGTTAGTATATTTAATTTAAAGACGTAAATGTCAACAATAATTAAACAATTCCAATATTATACCTGAATCTCGGTCCAAATCTTATCTTTAGCCGGTTGTAATGAAACAATTCTCCAATTATCGCAAGTAATCGGAACTTGCGAACGTACAAGTGCTCCGATGTAACTTGTTAGCAACGCACCGTTAGGCTCAACTAACTGGTCTCTTTCATTCCAATGGACATCATACTTTACTCCTTTATCTCTCGCACGGATGATTTTTTTCATAATTCTTATGCCTCTTTTAATATCGCCTTCCACGTCTTTTGTTGTTTGTTTTCCATCATGTGATGTTTCCTCGTTGCTGGCCATAATATATATACCTGTAATTCAGAAAAACCAAAGTATCAAATGAATGACATGCAAATATGTAAATAACAAATATATACATAAGAAATGTGTAAATAAGAAAAACATGGTATAAATAAGAAATAACAAAAACATGGTATAAATAAGACATGTGTAAATAAGAAAAACATGTTACAAGTACCTTTAACATCTCTTTCTTTTTTTCGTTGTAACGAGGTTTACTTGTCTCTTAACAACACGGACAGATGGATTGATCCAAATTCCCTCGTTATGATCATTTCTAATATATGATTCGTCCGCTCTAATATTCTCATCTGGATCATCTATAATTTAAGATTCATTCTCAACATAAACATCCCCCTTTTCTTCAATGTTATCATCGATTAATTTGTTGGAAAAAAGAACTATAGACCATTTCGTACTTGTCGGATCAGTGACATAGAACACTTGTTTAGCTTGCGTGGCTAGAATAAAAGGCTCATCTTTGTACCCCACCTTATTAAGATCCACTTTCAAAAAACCTGATTTATTCATTTGTATGCCACTATTATTTTCAACCCACTTGCATCCAAAGATAGGAATCTGAAACTTCTCATAATCAAACACCCAAATGCGCTCGATAACCCCATAATACGAGGAAATGTGTATTGCTTCGGCAAGCACGGTGACACCACTATTTTGCATTGTACTTTTATCATCTTGTTCCTTGGTATAAAATGTGTATCCATTAATTGCGTATGCGCTATAAGAAAACACATGCAAACTTGGACCATATGCTAAACATCTCAACCTTTCTGTTATTGAAACAGGATCAGAATAAAACTTTGAAAAAATATGCTCCTTGAACCATGTTATAAAACTTCGATTGTGCTCACGTACTATCCAATTTTCATTTCTATTCAGATTTAAACCTCGGAGAACGTCCTTGTGCATTTCAACATACGGCTCAACCTCAATGTCATTGTGCAGAACATACAAATGCACTTGCTCCTGTTCATCCCTTGAAACGGTCACAACTTTATTTCCAATTAACTGTTTACCATCTATTTTTTCAACAACATGAGATTTTGGGAGGCCAATGGATTGAACGTTGGACAAATATTCAGTACAAAACTCAATAGCTTCTTCAACAATGTATCGTTCAACAATACATCCCTCTGGTCGACTTCGGTTTTTCACATACCCTTTCAATATTTTCATATAACGTTCAACAGGGTACATCCATCTCATATAGGCAGGTCCACACAGTTGTGTCTCTTTCACAAGATGAACAACTAGATGTACCATTATGTCAAAAAATGATGGAGGAAAATACATTTCAAGCTCACACAAAGTAATAACTATTTCTCTTAGTAATGTTGGTAAGATCGCAGGATCTATCACCTTACTACAGATTGACCTAAAGAAAAAACACAATTTAGTTATTGCGCCTCTCACTTTTTCTGGCAAAATAGAACGTATACCTATTGGTAGAAAGTGTTCCATTATAATATGGCAGTCATGTGTCTTTAAACTTTTTAACTTGAGGTCTTTCATAGAAACAAGTCTTCTAATATCTGAAGAATATCCTTCTGGAACTTTAACTTCACTCAGAAACTTACACAATATCTTTTTCTCCTTTCTAGATAGAGTATAAGCAGCAGGTGGTAGATATGTGCAGTTTCCTTTCTTCAAGGGTCCTAATTCATTCCTTATTCCCATTTCTACCAAGTCCTTTCTTGCTTTAAGGCCATCCTTAGACTTTCCTTGTATATTGAGTAACGTACCAATAACACTTTCAAATACATTTTTTTCAATATGCATAACATCAAGAAAATGTCTTACATACAACGACATCCAATACGGCAACTCAAACAAAATTGACCTCTTCTTCCACCCACGCGTGACAAGCGTATGAGCAAAAGGTTTGCCAAACTTAGTACTTACATCTTTCACCTTTTCAAAAAAAAATTCGCCGGTCAATTTAGGTGGAGCTTTACGTTGTTCTGAATCTCCATTGAATGCTTTTCTCCACCCACGGTAGTGATGACTAGAATTTAAGAATCTACGATGACCAAGAAAGACATTCTTCTGACCAAATTCCAACCGCGTCCAATCTGTGTTTTCTTCACAGATAGGACACACACATTGACCTTTAATGCTATACCCCGATAGATTTCCGTATGCTGGGAAATCATTAATTGTGCCAAACACCATCGCCCTCAAATTGAAACTTTCTTTCCTATATCCATCATAAACCTCCACACCGTTCTCCCACAAACTCTTTAAGTCTTCGATGAGAGGTGTCAGGTATACGTCTATGTCATTCCCTGGTTGTTTAGGGCCAAAAATTAACATAGATAACATCATGTACTTACGCTTCATACATAGCCATGGAGGTAGGTTATAAATCATAATAATTACAGGCCAGGTAGAATGTGAGATACTCTGCAGACCATGCGGATTCATTCCATCAGTCGATAATGCCAAGCGAAGGTTTCTAGCTTCTTCTCCAAAATCAGGATAATCATTATCAATTTTCATCCACTGTGGTGAATCTGCCGGATGTCGATACTTCCCATCTATTATTCTATCATCTGCATGCCAAGTTAGGTGTTTTGCATCTGTTTCACTACGAAACATGCGTTTGAATCTCGGAATTATAGGAAAATACCATAATACTTTTGCTGATGACAATTTTTTCTTATACCGAGATACACCGCATTTAGGACACTCGTTTAATGATGCATATTCATTTCGAAACAAAATGCAATCATTTGGACAAGCATGTATCTTATCATAGCTCATGCCAATAGAGCATAACATTTTTTTAGCTTCATAGGTTCGATTAGGAAGAACATTATCCTCCGGAAGCATCTCTTGAAGTAGGGCTAACAACTATGTGAAACTTTTATCCGACCATCCATTACCCGCCTTTAAATTGTACAACTTTAATACCGCGGACAATCTTGTGAAAGTAGTGCAACCTTTATACAACGGTTTCTCTGCATCACTTACCAACCTCTCAAACATCTTGGGACAATCTTGAAGATCTTCTTCAAGTGCTTATGCAATCTCTTCGACTCGATCACAATCATATGTATCTCTGCCATTGTCCTTTGAAGCACATGTCGTATTATTCCGGGGTTCAACATTCTCGTTACTTATCTCACCATGTAATGTCCAACATGTGTAACTTCGATCAATTCTATGTCTCATTAAATGAGATTCCAACTGAACGGCGTCAACTCGACGCCCATAACAGCATCCTAAGCAAGGACATGTGATCCTACTGGGGTCTTTGGCGTGTTCAACAGCAAACTTAACGAACTTCGATACGCCATTCTCGTACTCTTTTGACAATCGATTACCAGACATCCATTTTTTATCCATACTAATTGAGTAATCTACACTAAACTTAAACAAAACAGAGAATACCTGTAAGGAAATCACTAACTTCTAAGAATGCTACGCAATAGGATACTTGGAAACGATCACAACTTTGCTCTTCACAGGTAACCCCTATAGCAGACAAAATATAAATTTTATTAAAATCATATTAATAATTAACCAAGACAAATCATATTAAAAATACTAGATAATCCACCAAAACAAATCATATTAAAATTACTAGATAATCCTTAAACCAAAATGACACCCTTACTAAACATTGAGAAATCCTAACTAAACATATAAAACCATAATAACATATATATCATATAAACATTGAGAAATCCATCATAATAACATAATAACATATCAACATATAAAACCTTAACTAAACCTTCAATAAGTCATTTCTACACAACAACAACACTAAAATTTACTTGCATGCATGTCCTCAAACCTTCAATACAAAACAACAATATACGTATCATACTTGAACGCAACAACAAAAACAATTACTCAACAACAGTATACGTTATCAACACTAAAATTTACTTGCATGTCCTCAAAAGAAACATATCTACACAACAACAAAAACAATAGTATACCAACAATGGTGAAAAGAAAAACCATCAATATTTAGATAACAAATATTTAGATAACAAAAACAATAGTATACCAACAACAAAAACAATAGTATACCAACAATGGTGAAAACAAATATATAGAAAAACCATCAAATACCAACAATGGTGAAAAGAAAAACCATCAATATTTAGATAACAGTATTAACAACAACCTTCAAAACCTTTAATGTCTTCAAATACCAACAATGGTGAAAAGAAAAAAAAACAAGAAAATCCCTTGAAACTGTCACATACCTTAACAATGGTGGAAATGCAATGCAGACGGACGGATGCACTCGAAAACGGGCGGTGAACGGACGGTGAACGGACGGCGGATGACGGCAACAGAAAGTTTGAATAGGGCAAGTTCGTTCACCAGAGGAGAAAGACAGAAGAAAAGAAATGTACGCGACTGTTCTGTTTCTCTTAAAATTCTGGAGGGTATTTTAAAATTATAATACTAATACCTATAGCAGCGCTTTTAAAGGCCTTTAACAGCGCTTTTAAAGGCCTTTAGCAGCGCTTTTAAAGGCCTTTAGCAGCGCTTTTAAAAGCGCTTTCTTAGGGTGCCTTAGCAATGCCATATAGCAGTGCTTTATAGAAAAAGCGCTGCTAAAGGGCCCCCTTTAGCAACGCTTTTTAAAAGCGCTTTCTTAGGTCCCCCTTTAGGTCCCCCTTTAGCAGCGCTTTTAAAAGCGCTTTCTTAGGGTGCCTTAGCAATGCCATATAACAGCGCTTTATAGAATAAGCGCTGCTAAAGGGGACACCTTTAGCAGCGCTTTTTAAAAGCGCTTTCTTAGGCCACCCCTTTAGCAGCGCTTTTTAAAAAGCGCTTTCTTAGGGCCCCCCTTTAGCAGCGCTTTTTCAAAAGCGCTGTCTTAGGTGAGAATTGTTTTTTCTTTTTTTTTACCCACCCTTTAGCAGCGCTTCTTAAATAAGCGCTGCTAAAACTCATTTCTGGCGTAGTGACATACACGCATGAAAGCGCTGAAGTATGCGAGAGTGACTTGTGAAGTGGGGTGCACGATTAATTGAATTTTTAGGCGAGTTGAATTGATTTTAAGAGAGAAGTTTAGATGATAAATTAATTTTAAGAAAAAAAAGGTTATTTGATTACTTAGTGAGATTAATTTTAAAAGTTAAATTAAATTGTTACTAGTTTTTATTTTACTTAAAGAGAGAATGTTCAAATTGTAAAAACATTTATTGAATTAATTGGGATTTTAAATAAATGAGTTTTCATAAAAGATTTAGTCATTTAATAAATAAAACAAGTTATGTTTTTAAAAGAGTTTATTAAGATAAAATAGTTTTCTTATTATAAAAAAAAGTTTTTAATTAGTTTTACCAAAAATTATTTTAATAAGTGAAAAACCTTATTATTATTTTTAATGTGACTAATTTATTATATCAAAAAAGGTTATAGAAGTTAGTTAAAGGTGAATAAAAAAGATAAATATAAGTTAATTATTTCTAAAAGAGGTTGCTTAATTAAATAAATAAGTTAATTATAAAAGCTAGATTTAAACAAAAGGTTTATTAATTATAAAACTGATTATATCAATGATTAGTTATTGGTTAGTTAGTAAAAAGATTAATGATTATATTAATTAAAGGGTTAATTAACGGGTTTAGTTGGTTTTGTCTTAAATCAAATTAAAAGAAAAGGTTAAGGGGAGATTAGGTGATGGTTAGTGGTGGTGTGCGATAGTGTGTGTAGGTTGTGTGTATTTGATTGCGAAATTACAACAGATTACAAAGTCAAACCCTAAATCCCAAAAAAAAAACCAGAATCGCTCGACTTCCCTTTTCCATCTCTGATCATAATCACCTTCCGTCCTCCTTAGTCTTTCATCTCCTTTTGTTTCTTGAACCTGAAATTAAAACGACAACATTAATAATCCAATAACATTGACAAGAACAGAGGTTTACCGAAGGTGGGTAGCGGCGGCGGAATCGAACGGAGTTTGTGGGTGAAAAGGTTGATTCGCGGTGGCGTGGCGATTTCCGGCGACCAAAAGGCTTTGACGGAGGCGGACTTGCGGCGAAGTCTGAGAAATAGATAAGTTTCTTGCCTCTTTATGATTTTTGGGTTTTTACGATTTGTGATTGTTGTGGATTTCATCCTTTTCTTCATCTCTTAAACCTTCTTTTATAGGCTTCAAATGGGATGTTCTGATTAAATTGGTCTTGAATGTTGATTGGTTTTTTCCATTTTGGTTTAGACAAATTTTGAAAAGTTTCCTTTTTCGTCCAATCTTGTTTAATGTCTGTTAAATGTAATTTTCAATCTCTGATATTGTGTATTGATCTGATTAATGCTTTGATTCAATATTGGATTTGATTTGGGGAATCTTTAGTTGATGCTGAGGAATCTGAATAGGATCTTTTTAACATAGGGTATATTCTACCATCAATTTACTAATCCACGAGTTGTGATCTGGAAGATGTGAATAACAGATGATTTGGGCCAAGGAAGGATTAGCAGCCCAAAGAAATTAAGCTTGCGTCTGATACGTTTTGGTGAGGGCTTCCACGAACATGTTGGTGATGAGGAGTAACAACTTCGAAGGTCTTTTTGCGAATAAGCTGAACGCAGGGTACATGGTTCTTTTTCCAATTCAAATCTCTACTCCTATGGTTTTTAGATCAAATTGATATGCGTCTAATCATCGTTTCCTCTTTCTCATGTATTGACGATGGTGTTTGGCTGCTTCAATCATGGATGTTTAAGCTTGTACGACAAGTATCAGTAGTAGATGCCTATGAAATTGGACCTCTGCCCAAAAGCTTGATAATAGCATAGCTGGTCTGCAAATGAAATCTCCTGTGTGTTTGCAGGTGGAGGATCGTTCTTCTCCAAATGGTCGTGGTTGTTTGCAAGTGGCTCTGAGGAGTTAAGGACAGTGGTTGTATGCAGACAAGAAGCGTCTTGGAGGGTGAGTGATTCAAAACCTTTTGACAGCTTGTGATTTGAATCAGTACTGCTTGTAATTCTTGTTTAAAAGTTGTTCGTCCTTGGCCTGTAGGTGAAAGAAGAGAATGTTTTCATGATGAGGTATTTCAGAGCTCAAATTGCTGCAGGTAGGATCATCGAGAGGCTCTCGTAAGTTCTTGAAAACAACCCAATTAAATTCCTCTCTCCACGCTCTGTGTTGAGTGATAACTCAATTCATGCTGCACTGCAGGTTGCGGATACTTCTGTGTTATGACTCAACCAACATGGGCCTCTCTAAGAACATAAAGTTCGCCATGTGAATGCGATGTTAGGAAAAAAAGCTGGATAAGCTTCTGCTGCAGCCCATACACCGCGAACCACATAGAAGGTAGCCAGCAATGGCAATGATGGATATTCCAGAGGTAGCACCGAAAGTCCTTTCTTACTTTTGACTTGCTGTGAGGCCTTTTTAAGATGATGTCAATGATGATG
Source organism: Lathyrus sativus (assembly GCA_963859935.3). Taxonomy (NCBI): domain Eukaryota; kingdom Viridiplantae; phylum Streptophyta; class Magnoliopsida; order Fabales; family Fabaceae; genus Lathyrus; species Lathyrus sativus. The sequence goes on from OZ012738.1 coordinate 635,277,720, forward strand.
AAATGAACTGACATGAGTCTTGGCTTGTGAAATAAAGGGCATAGTGATACTGTGGGCTGTTTCGAACAGTTGGAACAGAAGTCAAGATTAGATGGGCTATAGGCGACACAGATTTGACGTTGCACCGGTTTGGTGGTTTGGATCTTTGTTCCTTGGCTCGTAAACTGATAAATCTTAGGTTGATTAACTCCGAGTATGCTTACAGACGGCCCTGTTATGGTTACTCTAACTGTCGATTGCAGTTGTTAATTCTATTTGCTTTGCAGGTTGGGAGGACATGCCGAGCTTGCTTAATTTGCGAGGCTTTGGAGGAAAAAAGAAGAAGAAGTGCTAGCTGCTCCGGTGGGTCTGATGTGGTCTGGGAGCAACAGATGTACCTTTGAGCAGCAAATGGTTTCTTTTGTATGATTGAACGGAGACTCCGATACTGCTGGACATCCTGTTTCTATCAAAATGACAACTTCGATTGAGAGGTGAAAATCTTGATCTTCTTGACGCTAAGAGTAAGATGTTCGCAAATCCTGATATCGTAGAATCCAGGAGGTTTCGCTTGAAATTATTGTGCCGTGATTAAATGGAGGATTGATAGATCTGTTGTCCTTTGAATAGAGTTGCGGTTTGCTTGGCATGAAGAATCTCACCCAACCATGCGTTTTGCAGGTGTTTGGCGCGGATAACTGATGGCTAAATACAACCCCCTAAGACAATACTGCTGGAAACAGAGATTTTCTCACAAGCTTGGTCGCGGCGATACCGGCAAGTGCTTTGAAGACTAGGGAGTGAATGTAACTGACTTGTAATATTATACTTTAGGACCCAAAGTTTCTTTGAGTTAGATGGTAGGATTCAGTCCAGTATTCTAGTGATATGTTACTATTATTTGCAATAATCAAATGGTAAACCACATTTCCAGCAGTAGCGTGGGTGCATCCCAAGCTTCAGATAGTAACTTGAGCTTTGGCTTCTTGTTTGTAAATTGTAATACCCCAAATTTTGCCCTAAGATTTGTCGTCGCATTTCATTGCATTTTTATTGCATTTAATCAATTACTAACAAATTTGTGTAGTCATTTGACTTTTTGCAGGTAAATATCATATGGCATGCATTTTTTTTCCTAAAAAGTAAAAACGGCATAATTGGCAAGAGGACATGTGTAAGGAGTTGTGAGTGTGAGAGGTTGAGAGTTCAAATCTCACCTTTGTCACTTTTTGTTTTTTATTATTTTTACTCTAAATTTTTCTATCTTTCATTAAAAAATAACAAAAATAGTTTTTTATTATTATTTAATTATTATTTTCGTATTTTAATTAAATCATTTTTTAAAATATTATTTTTTTCACCTTTTTCTAAATTATTCATAAAAATATCCAAAAAATCATAAAATAAAAAATATTGGAAAAAATTTTGTTCTTTTTATAATATTTTTGATTTTAGGAATCAATAGGATTATTAGTTTTTATTTTAAGTTTATTTTAATTATTTTAAATTATTTTAAATTTTATTTTTTTCTTAACTAATTATTTAGTTTGGGCTTTAAAATGGACTTTAGGGACATTATTGACAATTTGGTGTTAACCCTAATTTGTTCCCTATATATACATGTGTTGCCTTGTTGAAAAGGGGTCAGAAGGTTTTATTCAGAAAAGAGGAGAGAGAAAGGGAGAAACAAAGGAGATCCCCAGAGAAGAAAGGCGGTCGTTCTCACAACTCGTCAGAAGGATTGGAGCTCTCCAGTGTTCCCTTATTCAAACATTTTTCACATTTACCGAAGCAAACCTCCGCTTCGTAGGTTAAATTACTAAACCTTTTGCCTTTTCATGTTTATGTGCATATTTTGCCATGTTAATGTGTTTAGGTCCGTTAAATTACTAAACCTTTTACTTTTTCATGTTTATGTGCATATTTTGCCATGTTAATCTCCATGTGTGTTTAGGTCCCTAGATTTTAATATCAAAACCCTTTTTTTAACAAAACCTTTTTTTAAAATCAAAACCTTTTTTTTTATTTATTATTAAAACCTTTTTTTAGTAAGACCTTTTTTAAAAACTGAAAAGCCTTTTTTGTTCAAAAAAAACTGAAAAGACTTTTCCCCCAAAAAACTTTTTTTTTTATAATTTAAACTTAATTTTTTTTATAATTTTAACTTAAATATTTTTTATTAAAAAATTAAACCTTTTTTTTATAATTAAAATATTAAAAAAATTAAAACCTTTTCGTAAGGAACTCCTGATGTTTGATGTTTGTCGTGTCATTTTATGTACCCTTTTATTACTTTTCTTTCTTTTGGCATTTCATGTGCATGCTCGAGGTTGAGATGTGCTTGTGGTGGCCACAACCCCACACTATTTTTCTCCCTCACTTCATTCTAAGTGTCATTACATATTTTCATATTCTTCATGTTTTCAAAAATGTTTCTTTGTTTCTTTATACCCTCTGCCTTTATTACTTTTCTTATTTCTGTACCTTAATTATTCCTCCATATAATGATTTGTCATATTTTCACATTTTTCTATAGTTTTATCCTTCCGAAGGATTAGGTTCAGCCTTTTGGCCGCCGAGTCAATAGCCTTACCCCTTTAATGGATCAAACCCTGTTTCACAAATGTTTCGTCGTGGATAAAATTACAAAACTACCCATAGCTTTAGGTCAAAGAGTCGCCGCACTCATTTTAGGGTTTCCCGCCGCGGAATCCCTAACCTAACCCTAATTCACTTAACAATTTACAACGTAGATATTGGAGTTTCTACACTCCGCGTAAGCGTGTCCCTAAGATACGCTTATTCCCCTTGAGACCTTGACCACAGTCAAGAAGTCTCTAACCTCCCTTTTGAGGGGAATTACAGTTACTCTGATTCCATTCCCGTAAGGATATGTAGGCACAAGATGCGATGTCTTGCCGAGTAAACTTAGAATTAACCCCTAGGTCTTTTTTAATTTCCAATCCTTTGTATATACCCTAAAGCAAAATAATTAATGAAATAAATAAAAAAATAAACAAAAGGTTCCCGTAGAGTACTACGGAAGTTTAGGGTGCTAATACCTTCCCTAAATTTAACCAACCCCCGAACCTTAGATCTCTCCCTTTTAGGTTTTTCCTTTCTTTAACCTTTCCTTCGGATAAATCAAAGACCGGTTGTAAATGAATTAAGATTCAAATTAATCAATAGCTTGACATCCAAATTTCACCGCAACAGAAAATGGCGACTTCACTGGGGACTCCTAACTATTGAGGGTTATCCCTATTTTGTTTATTTTTCTTTATATATTTGTTTTATTATATATTTTGCTCACTTGTATGTATATATTGGGGTACCTTACTTGGATTTACTGTGTTGTGAGATAAGTCCTACACCCGGACTTGAGTGACATTATTATAGGATGGTGATATATTCGACGAGGCTTATAGGGAGTGAGTCCCGACTAAGTTAAATCGAGAATCACCGCTCAGTTGAGACACTTTCGAAAATGGTTCGGTTGATCGAGTGTAATCGTGAAAACTTTTACCATTATCGATTGGAGTCTGTGATACTGGGAACCGTAGTACCTTTACACCATCTTGGCCTTATATAGGATGTAGTGCGGGAACTATGTGGGAGTAGTCCTACAATGGTTGCTACGCGATACTACACTCAAAAGAGGTTCTCTTGAGAATATTATCGACCCTCAAGTCAGTTGGGAAGTTGATAATATCCGAAGGATGGACTGATGATTTTGGGCACTAATTTAGAACCCTTGTTCTGCAGGTACAATTAACCTATAGTACACACCACTTTGGGAAGGGTAGACCTTGACTCCATTCATTGTTCCTCTAACTTAGGACCTTTTGTTTGCTTATGTGTATTTGTGCTTCGCATCCATAAAGCATCATATCATTTCTAGTTTCAAGGAATTCAGCAGTCCTTTGCAAATTCGAAAAGCCTTACATTTTAAAGTCTAAATTTTTTTCCAACTTTCTTAAAAAGCAATATTCGCAATCGACCGTTGAAATTCTTGAAACCATTGCATGGCATCAGCATCACATTTTTGCATTGCATTTGTCCCCCAGTTTCTCCTTCTTGGTCCTATCGTCTTCTAGTGTACCTTTGAGTCGTCAAGCTGATTCCTCGACACAGATATCAGACCAGAAACGGAACAGGAGTCACTTTGATCCTATTCTCATGACTTACACAGAGCTATATCCTGACTTAGTCCGGCAAGGACTGATTACTACAAAGGCTTTACCACCTCCTCTTAATCCTCCGGCTGGATTTAGGGCTGATCTAAAGTGTGCTTTTCATGAGGGTGCCTTAGGCCACGACTTGGAGCATTGTTTTGCATTGAAAGCTAGGGTGCGTGAACTGATTAGAGCCGGAATACTTGATTTTACGGATAGTCGTCCGAGCGTTCAGACAGATCCCTTGCCAACACATCAGAATTGAAGCTTTGTCATTGGGCTTATTTTTTCTCGTTGTTTGCATTTTCCTTATTTTGTTTAAGTTGTTTGCTTTCAATTATGTTTGTACTTTCATTAATGAAATAAGCATTGCAACTTTTGATTCAATTCATTTCCGTCCATTTATTTGCATCTTTATGCTTTATTTTTCAAATGTTTACTTCTTGTCCAAAATTTTGATATGCTAAGATCGGAGGGAGGATGATGAAAACGTTATACCCATAATTGTTGTCAGTATGCTTTCAATCAAACCTTGTTGACGATGTAAGGCATTGTTTCAATTCCCAAACACTGGAGAAATAAGGAAGTTAATCCCTCGTTACCCCCTTCGAGCCTAGAAGTTGGAGTTTATTTCTTACAAAAAACCCACAATTTTAACCTTGGGATGGGTAGTTCTCAGTTAACTTGGTTGTGTGTTCATACGATACACCTTTCATTAACAAATTTTCCTTCGCACACGTCAAACAAGTGTCGAAGATCTTTTCTAATCAAAAGGTCGATGATGGTTCACCGTAATCATTAAAATCAAACAGTCACTTTCCTTCACACAAAAAAATAATATAAAAAAAGCAAAAGAATCCCGCTAAGTCAAAACCTATGAAGGAGACTTAGGCAAAACTGGGGCATCCCGCTGACTGTAAACTCTAAAATAAACAGTTCAGGCAAAATTTAGGGATAATACAAAGAGATTTTTAAATCCTTATCTTGAAAATCCTCAATGTCAAAACAATCAAATGTTATAGGGGAGTAGTGGCTGCCTTTTCATAGGTCCCTTTGACTTCTGAGTCATCATTGCTACGATCAATGAAATCCCTAACTTATGGGAACCTGAATGCATAGTATGAGTTAACTGAGCATACGATTGAAGATCATCACGTAGATTGGGTGGGTACAAATAAATTTTGAGCCTTTATCTTTTGTTTCATAAACCGTGAACCAGACCACATTACAACCCTCAAAAGACCTAATTGAAGCAAGGTTATTTTGAAAGTATACTACAGCAAGGTTGCGTAACCTGACTCCTAAAGATCTTTGTGAATCATTTATTTTGGCAGTACACCTTTGTTTTAAACTTTGAGCGTCTTGAACCGTTGTGTTCTGACTAACGACTCATGTATTTTCCATCTTTCAAAAATAATTTTGATTTCAAAAGTCGCATGAACTTTGCATTACCATGTTTGTATGAATATTTTTGTTTGCAAACTGACTTTCCTCTAAGGAATTTTCAAACAATGAGAAACTTGGTCAAGTGATCTTATCAGGGGCAAGTTCCTTTTACATCCTGTCAAAGAATTAGTTCAAGATTTGTTCAAGGAAATATCTTCTCAGATTTGGTTTATCCAGAGAATTGTTCAAGACCTAGACTGGGGCAAGCCCTCCGAGGATACAGCAAAACAGTCGATTCCACGAATCAGACAGCTGAAGCAACTATCAGTTCATTTGACCTGGGGCAGTTTACTCGCATAATCCCTAAGCAGTTATTCATCATTCCTACAGTGACTATCAACTTGATACAGTTTAACAAAATGACAGTGATCTCCGTGTTGAGGAATCAGTCCTCCAGTTTTGTCATCTCACCGAAAGAGTCAAGCCTTGTCGTCGACGTCTGCATTTGCATTTGATCATATGTCATAGCATAATTCCTTTACCTCTCTATCTTGGGTGCTTTACTCCCCATTTACATTTCTATCTTGGGTGTTTTACTCCCCATTTACATTTCTATCCTGGGTGCTTTACTCCCCATTTACATGTCTATCTTGGGTGCTTTACTCCCCATTTACCTTCTATCCTTGGGTGTTTTATCCCCCATGTACCTTTATCCCGGGTGTTTTATTCCCCGTTTACCAGACATTCCTGGGTTTACCTAACATCATGGTGTTTTACCCCCATTTACTTTTTTTGTTTCCCTGAGGTCGTGTTTTACTCGCGTCTTACCTTGTGGGCAAAATTTATTTACTTGGCATCATGGGTGTTTTATCCCCATTTGCGTTTTTCTCCTGAGCTCATGTTTTACCCGCATCTTACCTTGCGGACAATTTCTAATTTACTTGGCACCTATCAACAATTATGTGTCGTGTCTATCCGACGTTCTTCCAGATATGACATGTCTTCTTCCCTAGTGCAACTCCTCGATGGGTCGTCCCCTGTGACGTTGTTTCGTCTGTATCCGTGCATTTGTCATTTTCATCATACGCATCATATCAGATTCATATCATATTTAGCATTATAGTTCGTTTTGTTTTGTCCATATCATTGCATAGCACTGCGTCTAAAGGCAAAATTTTCGGTTATCTGTATTTAAATCCCTCCACCACGATTTCTCGAGTCTTCGTTGCTCGAATCACCCGGTGAAATTATTTAAATAGGGGCAACTGTAATACCCCAAATTTTGCCCTAAGATTTGTCGTCGCATTTCATTGCATTTTTATTGCATTTAATCAATTACTAACAAATTTGTGTAGTCATTTGACTTTTTGCACGTAAATATCATATGGCATGCATTTTTTTTCCTAAAAAGTAAAAACGGCATAATTGGCAAAAGGACATGTGTAAGGAGTTGTGAGTGTGAGAGGTTGAGAGTTCAAATCTCACCTTTGTCACTTTTTGTTTTTTATTATTTTTACTCTAAATTTTTCTATCTTTCATTAAAAAATAACAAAAATAGTTTTTTATTATTATTTAATTATTATTTTCGTATTTTAATTAAATCATTTTTTAAAATATTATTTTTTTCACCTTTTTCTAAATTATTCATAAAAATATCCAAAAAATCATAAAATAAAAAATATTGGAAAAAATTTTGTTCTTTTTATAATATTTTTGATTTTAGGAATCAATAGGATTATTAGTTTTTATTTTAAGTTTATTTTAATTATTTTAAATTATTTTAAATTTTATTTTTTTCTTAACTAATTATTTAGTTTGGGCTTTAAAATGGGCTTTAGGGACATTATTGACAATTTGGTGTTAACCCTAATTTGTTCCCTATATATACATGTGTTGCCTTGTTGAAAAGGGGTCAGAAGGTTTTATTCAGAAAAGAGGAGAGAGAAAGGGAGAAACAAAGGAGATTCCCAGAGAAGAAAGGCGGTCGTTCCCACAACTCGTCAGAAGGATTGGAGCTCTCCAGTGTTCCCTTATTCAAACATTTTTCACATTTACCGAAGCAAACCTCCGCTTCGTAGGTTAAATTACTAAACCTTTTGCCTTTTCATGTTTATGTGCATATTTTGCCATGTTAATGTGTTTAGGTCCGTTAAATTACTAAACCTTTTACTTTTTCATGTTTATGTGCATATTTTGCCATGTTAATCTCCATGTGTGTTTAGGTCCCTAGATTTTAATATCAAAACCCTTTTTTTAACAAAACCTTTTTTTAAAATCAAAACCCTTTTTTTTATTTATTATTAAAACCTTTTTTTAGTAAGACCTTTTTTAAAAACTGAAAAGCCTTTTTTGTTCAAAAAAAACTGAAAAGACTTTTCCCCCAAAAAACTTTTTTTTTTATAATTTAAACTTAATTTTTTTTATAATTTTAACTTAAATATTTTTTATTAAAAAATTAAACCTTTTTTTTATAATTAAAATATTAAAAAAATTAAAACCTTTTCGTAAGGAACTCCTGATGTTTGATGTTTGTCGTGTCATTTTATGTACCCTTTTATTACTTTTCTTTCTTTTGGCATTTCATGTGCATGCTCGAGGTTGAGATGTGCTTGTGGTGGCCACAGCCCCACACTATTTTTCTCCCTCACTTCATTCTAAGTGTCATTACATATTTTCATATTCTTCATGTTTTCAAAAATGTTTCTTTGTTTCTTTATACCCTCTGCCTTTATTACTTTTCTTATTTCTGTACCTTAATTATTCCTCCATATAATGATTTGTCATATTTTCACATTTTTCTATAGTTTTATCCTTCCGAAGGATTAGGTTCAGCCTTTTGGCCGCCGAGTCAATAGCCTTACCCCTTTAATGGATCAAACCCTGTTTCACAAATGTTTCGTCGTGGATAAAATTACAAAACTACCCATAGCTTTAGGTCAAAGAGTCGCCGCACTCATTTTAGGGTTTCCCGCCGCGGAATCCCTAACCTAACCCTAATTCACTTAACAATTTACAACGTAGATATTGGAGTTTCTACACTCCGCGTAAGCGTGTCCCTAAGATACGCTTATTCCCCTTGAGACCTTGACCACAGTCAAGAAGTCTCTAACCTCCCTTTTGAGGGGAATTATAGTTACTCTGATTCCATTCCCGTAAGGATATGTAGGCACAAGATGCGATGTCTTGCCGAGTAAACTTAGAATTAACCCCTAGGTCTTTTTTAATTTTCAATCCTTTGTATATACCCTAAAGCAAAATAATTAATGAAATAAATAAAAAAATAAACAAAAGGTTCCCGTAGAGTACTACGGAAGTTTAGGGTGCTAATACCTTCCCTAAATTTAACCAACCCCCGAACCTTAGATCTCTCCCTTTTAGGTTTTTCCTTTCTTTAACCTTTCCTTCGGATAAATCAAAGACCGGTTGTAAATGAATTAAGATTCAAGTTAATCAATAGCTTGACATCCAAATTTCACCGCAACATAAATCAATGATAAATTTGCAATGTAAAGCTGATATTTTTTTATCCATGTAATTAACTGTTTTTTTCAATTGTTGTAACACTGGGATTTGGTGTTAAGTTCCGGTGTTGGATGTGGATCATGTAGAAAAAGGATCTTTAAAACAACAAAACCTTCATATGAATTAACTCTTGCCAAAGTTATGTCATGCTATTTTGGGGAAGGTGAACTGCACTTTATTAACCGTAATTTGTAATTGTGAGGTGCCATGTGGAGTATTCCTATAATTGGATGTAGGTACCGATTGTCCAGTATATGTTATCTTAAGTTCATGCCATGATACTGCCAAGTGAAGTCTTTTAAAGATGATACGTTCAACCTGGTTTGTCCTCCCATATTTCACAAAATAAACGAATGATTCCTCAAGATTGTGACCCATCAAAATTATGCTTTTTTTCAATACCAAACCAAATCCTCTTTAGATTCAAGTAACAAATCTGGGTTGAGATAAAGGCTCTCCTTAATTGATTTTTTTTGAAGCGCTGTCATGTCCAACTTCGCAAATCTTGATTTCGAATACTCTGATGAAATCCTAAAACTCTTAAAGATATTCAAGCTTCTTTAAAGACATCTTTTGAGGAATCTTGATGACAATGACTTTGATCCTTAATAAGAATATGATCCGACCCCGTGAGACACCCTAGGATCCTTGAATCAGAAGGGTTATGTCACGAAATGTTTGACTGTGAGAATCTGCAGCTGAAAATACAGTGTCTGCGCGCACTTGTTAGCCATGATAAACATACATACAAAATTAAGATAACACACAAGAAATTCCCAAGGAGGTGGGATCTTGCGGTCAAAAATTAGGGTGCAACAGGAGTCACACTGCATAGTGGTCATGTTGTACCCCACAATCCAAGTTTGCTGATGAAATATGAGGCACATATAAATATGGAGTGGTGCAATCAAAATACGTCAATTAAATATCTTTTCAAATACATCAACAAGGGTTCTGATAGGATCTCGGTTGTTATCGTTCCAAATAACACTGGTCAAGATGGAAATACTGATGAAATCAAGCAGTACCTTGATTGTAGATATGTATCACTAAGTGAATCTTGCTGGAGAATCTTCTCTTATTCAATTCATGGTAGAAAACCAGTTGTTGAAAGATTATTTTTTCACATGGAAGGAGAGAATTATGTGTACTACAAAGATTTTGAGCAAATAGGTACTCTCATACTTAAACCAAGTGTCACAGAATCAATGTTTACTTCTTGGTTTCTCGCAAATAGCCAATATGAAGAAGCAAGGTCTTTAACATATGGACAATTTGTGTCATAATTTGTATATGACAAGAGGAAAAGGTGTTGGAAACCACGTAAAAGAGGTTACACAATTGGCCGACTCATTTGGGTCCCACCAACGACCGGAGAATTGCATTATATGAGGATGTTGTTGACTGTGAAGAAAGGGCCAAGATCTTATGATGAATTAAAGACAATTGAGGGGTTCAAGCACAATTCTTTTAGAGAAGCATGTTTTGCAATGGGCTTCCTAGAATATGACAAAGAGTTCATTGAGGCAATTAAAGAAGCTTATAATTGGGGTTCTGGAGTATTTTTGCGTAAACTTTTTGTTACAATGTTATTATCAGCTTCATTGAATCGACCAAAACATGTTTGGCTTTACACTTGGATATACTTATCAGATGGAATTCTATATGAACACAGACTATTGTCACAAAATCCAGGTTATATTAATACATATTATTTATATCTATGTCACAATAAGTTATATTTTATCTCCTCCGTTTTATTGCTTACAACACGTTTATTCACTTCTACAACACGTTTACAATACTTTTATTCAATAATATTTTTTCATTACTTAACGTTTATTTTTTTTTGTAGATTTAACTTTGTCAGATGAAGATATTCAACAACTCACTTTGATGGAAATTAAGAAGCAGCTGCAGAAAAATAGAAGAAGTTTGAAAGAATTTAAGCCAATGCCATATCCAAATAATTATGTCCTTGACTTTCTTGGAAATAGATTGATATATGATGAAAGATAATATGATATCAAGGCTCAAGAAGAGATTTACCATAATCTATTTCAAAAATTAACGGGTATTGATTTTACAATTATTTCAATAATATTACTTTATGCTTTATTAAGCCTTCTATAATAGTTGTTCATCTTCATTTTCATCAAGTTAAACACATATGCGGTACTTATTTTATACTGTTCATGGAGTAGATTTTAGTAATTATATATTCATGATATTCATTATATGGTAATGGTTATGGTATACCTCCTAATAGGAATTGAACATTTAAATTTTGCTAATGTAACAACTCTGATGGTGTGTTCTTTTTGAATGTAGATGAACAACATGAAATTTTTAGACAAGTTATGCAAGCTGTCACAAATCAAAATGGTGGAGTTTTTTTCTTATATGGTTATGGTGGGACTGGAAAGACTTTCACGTGGAACACACTTTCTGCTGCTTTGCATTGTCAAGGAGATATTGTGTTAAATGTAGCATCTAGCGGAATAGCAAGTTTGTTGTTACCAGGTGGGAGAACTGCACATTCAAAATTCAAAATTCCAGTTCCATGTCTGGAATCTTCCATCTGTAACATTGAGAAAAAAATCAGATCTTGCTAATCTCTTGAAGGTAACAAAACTCATTATATGGGATGAAGCACCTATGGCTAATAAGTTTTGTTTTGAAGCTCTTGACAAGTCATTGAAGGATATAATGAGTGATGACAATGTTGAATGTCAACAAATTTTTGGAGGCAAAGTTGTAATTTTTGGTGGAGATTTCAGACAAATTTTACGTGTTGTACCAAAAGGTACTAGGTCTGATATTGTCCATGCAACAATAAATGCATCATATATTTGGGATCATTGCAAAGTTTTGAATCTAACCAAAAATATGAGATTGCAAAGTGGTCCTAATTTAAGCAATTTAGAAGAAGTTAGGCTATTCTCAGATTGGACTTTACAAGTTGGCAATGGGAAAGTCTCAGAAACCAATGATGGCTACGTTGAAATAGATATTCCTAAAGAGCTACTCATTAGAGATTTTGTGGATCCAATTCAGGCAATTGTTACAAGTACCTATCTAAATCTACTTCAAAATTACACAAATCCAGATTTCCTTCAATGTCGAGCAATTCTAGCATCAACTATTGAAATTGTTGATGACATTAATGACTACATAACTAATCTTCTTCCAGGTATATTTTAATCTCTATTAGTTATGTCTGATACATGAATACTCTTTTCTTTAAAAATGCGTATTTTAGTGAAGTTGGACTATTAAATATGATATTTAAGAGTTGTATACTCTTTTTGTTTCAAATATATAAATATTTATACTTTAATAATCATTCTTTTTCATGAAGGTGATTGTAAAGAGTATTTGAGTTGTGATTCCATTGATAGATCATAAGCAAATGATAATTATGCTTTTGAATATTTGACACCAGAATTCTTTAGTTGTCTTAAAACTTCTGGTTTGCCTAACCATTAATTGAAATTGAAAATTGGTACAACCATCATGTTGATAAGGAATTTGGATCAATCAGAAGGGCTTTGCAATGATACAAGGTTGGCAGTTACTAAGTTAGCCAACTATGTAATACAAGCAAAGATAATTTCAGGTACAAATATCGGAAACACTATTTACATACCACGAATGTCTTTGTCTCCTTCTCAATCTCCATGGCCATTTAAACTTATCAGAAGACAATTCCCAATTATAGTGTCATTTGCTATGACAATCAACAAATCTCAAGGGCAATCATTGGATTATGTTGGTTTATATTTGCCCAAGAATGTTTTTAGGCACGGACAACTCTATGTTGCTATTTCAAGAGTTAAGAGTAAAGCTGGACTGAAAATCTTAATACATGACAAAGACAACAACTCCTTAACTCAAACAACAAATGTTGTCTTCAAAGAAGTTTTTCACAACGTGATCTAGGTACATTTTTACTATTTCTTTAAACTATTAACTTTATTGATAAAATTCTCTTTTTTTGTTTGCTATATTTCCTAACACCTACATTTCTTTATTAAGCTTTCACACACTATCATTTTTGAAGAAATAATACAAATGTCACCATGCAAATGTAAGTCATTTTTTCAAGGTCAAAATAATGTTTTCTCTTTTCTAATTATATCATTTCTCTAATTCTCATTTTATTTATCATGCTTGTAGATTATGTAATCTCTTCAATTGCTTCTGACAAGGCTTACTGTATTATTAGAATCAAAGATTTATTATTAGTTTTTTTATTCTATGTTGATCATATTACAATTGTGTTACGCACTGTCAATATATTTTAAAACAGTTGAATATTTTCACAATTAATACTGTGAAATTATGATCATTTTGATTTTGTTATTTCTATTTAACAAATGCTCTTATATTAAAAATTAACTTTTCTGTGGATCCCGTGCGGACGCACGTGTCTTCTACTAGTTCCAATATACAATACATTTCAACATTATATGTAGTACCTCCGCCTATTGAAAGGGCGGACCCTTTTTTTTTCAAAGCTCATATATATATATATATATATATATATATATATATATATATATATATATATATATATATATATATATATATATATATATATATATATATATATATATATATATATATATATATATATATATATATATATATATATATATATATATATATATATATATATATATATATATATATATATATATATATATATATATATATATATATATATATATATATATATATATATATATATATATATATATATATATATATATATATATATATATATATATATATATATATATATATATATATATATATATATATATATAATTAAAAAAAGTACAGTTTCGTCGTTTTAATTGGCAGATGCTTTATTTTATTTAAAAAGTATTACTCCGACATTGCAATTGACGAATGATTTGATTATTTAACTACAATTACGTTACTCCAATGAGTGGACGTTTTAAATATTTTATTATATAAGTACAATCTCGTCACTGCAATGGACGGATACTTTGATTTATCTATAATTGATTCGTCAATTATTTTGGTGGATCCATGTGGAGGATCTTATATAAATAGAGGTGTGGTGTGATCAATTTTTTCACATTTATTCTCATTTTTTTGTAATAGTGGTACATGATTTGTCGCCGCAAAAGAAAAGTGATTTTTTTAAGAGACATGCCTCTGATGGAGATGTTCTTTTGGAACATTCAAAGTTTCGAGCACCTACAAATGGAGTTGATTCGTTTCTTAGACAAAGACATATTTGAAAGAGTATTGAGAGACATGATGTCTAACATGAGTGGGTGCGAGCAAGAAATGATAGGGATGGCAAAAAAGCTCGTGCCCGCGGGTATCCGCAGATATAATCTGTCACGGATACAATGTGGATAGCTTAATGGATATCCATGGATAAAATAAATGAATATTTAAATATCTGTTATTTAATGGATGTGGATGCGAGTTTAATGATATCCGTACCCGCAGATATCCATACCCGTTAATTTAGGAGCTAGGAAACCAAAGTATGAATGTTAAGCAAGGAATGCATAATATAGAATTTTGTAATGATTGATGAAAACTATTTGCATTATTACTTTTTGTTTTATTTAAACAATTATTATATGGTATGATGAATTTTATTTTGTTAAAAATGAAATGTATGGATATTATGTTTGAATGTTATTATGTTTTAGTGAAAAAAGAATGAAAATAATATGATGAAGTTTAGTTGTTAAATTGAGAGCGAAAAAATATATTTTTAAAAAATAATTTTAGACAAAAAAAGTTATTCATGGATATCTGTAAATATCCACGGATACCTTAAAACCCGTGGATTAGCCGCTTAACTGATATCCGCATGGATATGGGGCAGATACGAATATCATATTTATCCAACGGGGCAGACACGGATATCATACTATCTGCCCCCATGGATATCCATTTACATCCCTAAGAAATGATAAGGATGTTAGAGAAATGGTGTTTGGAGCAAATGATATCAGTTTGATTGTTGTAATCAGATAGAAATATTGTGTTTAAATGTTGTAGTTATGTATTTTTATCTATTTTGATATTTATTGTATGTGTTATTTTTTTAGACTTGTTGTTCGTTTTGTGTTATCTGGATTCTTGTTATTTATATATGTTACTTAATTAGTTATAGTTCAAATAATTGAGAAGCTTGATGATAATCTGAAAATGATACTTGATAAAAAAATAAAAAAATAATTATTACTAGTTCCAACATTAGGACACCAAGTTCGGTTGTGACCAGTCAACTTCTGTTCTAATATGTGTGCTCACTGGGCGACCTTTTCTTGTTCCTCTGCATTCTTGGACTATGGCTGGTGTAAACTCCAAATAGATTTGCGACTTTGTAAAGGTTGGACAATGTTGGAGGAGTTTTACAACTAGGGAGCATTGAATATTATGAAACTTCTTTTCTATAGCAACACCTTTGTTAGAGGTACACCATATATTCATCCAAAATCTTAAGGTAATAGGTGTGTGGATTCGCCCACTTATAAATATTTAAGTCTCCACATTTATAGTCAATGTGGGACTCTTACCATACTACTCACACTTGTTATACTAAACACTTCCCCTCAAGTGTGAGTCTATTCACAATATTCTCCCTTAAGCGAAAGCTCTTTTCATCCACATACACTTGTACAGTCGTTGACACTCTTCAATGGGACACCTCATACCCATCACCTGTAGGGAGTACTTTCGATACAAGTGAGTCGGTCCTTCACTCGAATCAAAGGTTCATGATACCATTGTTGGGTCATCATGAAGAGCATTCACATTGAGTCAAGAGCAACACACAAGTGAGAGAGATACCACATATTCACCCAAAATCTTAAGGTGATAGATGTATGGATCTCCTCATTTATAAAGTGTTTAACCTCCACTTTTTAAAGCAATGTGAGACTTCCAACTCACACTTGTACACAACAGACAAAAGAGCATATGCGTCTTGGCGCACCATAGAACATGCAATGATATTTCTTTATGGCTAGCACACAATCATCTTTGTTTTTAAATTGGTTACCCACATCTATGTCACCCTTCATCGAAAGACGAAGAATGTGTGGACATTCAAATGATGGTTGATCTGCACTTAAGCACATGTTTATCATGTAAGGAGGTGGATAGAATACATTCCTAACTGGAATGTGTTGGTCATCGTCATCAGCAGCTTCAGGTTTAACATGGTCGCATTCTTCAAATAAAGTAGTATAATAATGATCAGCTTGTGCCTCATTTTCTTCATCATCTTCTTCTTCAACATCTTCATTTTGAATTATTATTAACGATTCTTCTTCTAGTGCGTTGATCATCTGTGACATCTGAGATTGTTGACATTGTTGAAATTTTATGTATAAATAAATGTAATAAAACCCAGAAAATTCATGATTCATAAACATTGTTTCAACATCATTGTCGTCTCGGACCTTCAAAACATATTTCACATGGTTAGGCCCAAAATGAACAATATTTCAATAAATAGTTTGTGAAATAGACCGAGATTGAATATTTGTTTGTATCTTATCTCTAAAGTATTCGAAATTAGCATTTCGACTTAACTTGAAATGAAAAATTTAGGTATTTTTAAAAATCATACCCATATTGTAAGATGTAGGAATCTCTTGTTTATGATGAGCATTCACTATATATTGTTGAGGATGAGACATGATATATTTTTTGTGAACAAATGTAATAAAAATGTTTTGAGATGTTAGAAAAAATTGGTCCAAGGGTTTCATTTAAATGGATACATGTTTTGTCTTTTGTGACCAATTATATGGTGTAATTTAGCATGTAGACTGGACATGCATGGTTAAAGCCATTAATTACACTCTCCCGCCCATTGCAGGTGCGGATGGCAGGTAAATTTAATACCTCCACCCATTGCAGGTATGGATGCCTTGCATGTGTCACGTAATCTTTAACACTTATCCGCCCATACCATGTGCGAATGGAAGATAAAAAAAGTAACTCTTTCGCCCATTGCAGGTGCAGAAGTCAAACAAAAAAGCAAAGGCTCCGCCCATTGGGGGATCGAACCTGCATCACCTCTGCATGCATGTGTTCCACATACATAAGAGAATATAAGACCATTAAAATCTACCAACATTAATTTTTATTCCTCTTAAAATCTCCTATAAAAACCTTCATCTACCAATAGCATAACACACAACAAATTTTTACTGCTTACATGAAATACCTTCCTCTAAAATCTCTTATTTTTACTTGCAAAGTTGATAGAATATCTTTGTTAACTTATGGTGAAGATCATTGAGGGACACTATCAAACATTGCTGCATATGCAAGTGTTAGATTACTTATAATTTTTTTAAAATTTAGTTATTATGTTTATTAAATTTAGTGAATCATGATATTATTTTTGGTAAATTTTAGTGAATCATGATATTATTTTAGGTGATTTTAAGTGAATCATGATATTATTTTAACTGCATCATGATTTTATTATAGGTAACCTTAGGTGAATCACGATATTATTTTAATTTTACTTATATAAATACCTTTAATTTTTTACGCATAATTTTTTTAAAAGTTATTTATACAAATACCTTTGTCTAAATTTAGTTATACAAATACCTTCATCTAAATGTACTTATATAAATACCTTACTTTTTTTATTAGGATGAAAGAAGCTTTAGACTTCGTGCACATACATACGTTCCAGTCGACGAAATGATCCGTCCATATTTGATAGAAGTGTGATTTGGGTACGTTATCAATATAACCTTATACAACATTGATCTAAAAAATTTTCTCGCTTTATGCGAAAGATCGAGACCAGAAACACACATGTTTCATCATTCAGTCGATGAATGCACAATTACACTAGAGAATTGTCATACCTCAAATTTTACCCCTAGATTCCATCATCATTTGCATAACATCTAACACATTTTAGGTGTATCATTCATGCATAACTAACCCTCAAAATTATCAAAATATTGTCTTGCTTTGTTTTGTTTGTGAATCAGGGTTTGCATCAAGGAGATTATTGGTTGATCAGTCAAAGTCTTGGATTGATCATCAATATATTAAGTTCTAATGATCAAGAGTTTCCCTCAATCAAGTGAATTATGGTCTCGTTACAAGTTTATCAAGTTTCAAATTCATCTGGTCCACGAATTAGGGTTTTTGAGCCAAAGCCAACTGCACCTTTGACTTTTTACGAAGACATGATCTTAAGCCTTAGGGCATGATTCAAGACACTCAAAGACACCTTTGTAGTCCATCTATAGTGTTCAAATATCTCAATAGTTTGATTTCATTAAAGTATGCAATTTGGATTTCATCTGATACAAAAGTCAACCACTGATCAAAGTCAAGTTTGAATTTTGACTTTTTTGGTCCAACATGGCCTCCTCAAGGTGAATTTCATAAAAATATGTTTCATGAGTGAATTTTATCAAGAGAAATCAAGAAATGTGAGGTTACTTGAAAAAAGGGCAACAATGAATAAATTGAAATTTTTTTCTAAGTTATGAAAATTCATGGTTTTTGTCCAACATTCCAAGCTTGTAACTTCCAATCCAAGCAACCATTTTCTTTACTTCAAAGACCAAAATGAAGAGCTTGATACATAATCTGCCTTGTAAAGTGACTCACTTGTTAGCCATTTTTTTACCATGATCCCTTTTGATTCAAGAAAAGTTGTCAATATGAAAGTTGTAGAGGATGTCTCAAGCATTCCAAAAAGTCCAAGAACACAATTTTATTTTATTTTAGCTGGGAGTTTCGAAGAGATGAAGTTAGCCTTCAAAACTTGAATTTTGGTTAATGTTCTTGGCAAATTCTTGTTGCAAATCCTAGCTAAAGCTGCACAATCTTGCTTTGTAGGTCATGTTACTTGTAAATATTCCTCTAATCAGAAGGTTACACGAGTTTGTGATACATTATCCCAAGATTTGAGCATTAACCAAGTTGTAATGCCATTTAAGGATTGTTTTGCAAGAAAGTTCACTATGTCATTTACATAAAATAACTTTAATCAAATAGCCAACTTATATTGATCCCATACTTGGTTCCTTATGCACAAAAACTATTTTAAACACAAAATCAACACCTCTAAACTTTTCAACCACTCTAGAAAGGCATGGTACTATGTCTTGAAACCATGAAAATCCATGAAACTAAAACTTGAAATCCAACCAACCCATTTTGCTTCAAACTTGGATTTTGTTTTTCTCTCAATCCCTCAACCTTTCCCTATAAATAGAGGACACCTCCTCAGTACAGAAAACACAACAAACACATAAAGAAACATCCCTTATACCAGAATTTGCATCAAGACCTCCTTTGTGCCACAAAACCTCCATTTTCACCAACCTGTCCAAAACTTTCTCCACTCACAAAATCATCAAACCACTCATCCACACACATCCTAAAACGCATAACCGAGCTATCCAAACCATCATATTCATCAAAAACCATTAGAATAAAAAAGTCAACCTTCAACGTCAAGTTTGTTGACTTTTAGTATAAAACACATCAACTCTTCATACAGTCCCTTTCCAATCCATTCAAGCATTCAAACACCGTTCATAAACATGTCTTGAACTGTCCCTAACATCATTTTGTAACTGTAACTTCATTTCCCTTATAATCAAATTCACACTTTTTCATTTTGGTAAGAGGATTCGTTCAGAAAGTTTGAGGTTGTTCCAAAGCAATTCAGGCATTCAAAAAGCATCAAGAGAGGTTAGGGAAGCTCTCTGAATCATCACACAACTTCTGTAACCAGTAGAAGAAGGCATTTTACCTTGCTCCAATAGATAAGTTCATTCTAACTTGGAACAATGTGATTTTATTGCCATATTCGTTCATATGAGTTACCAAATCATATGACATCATGTAGACATCATAAACCCTATGCCAATTCTGATCATGTCCATACATAATTTCATTTGGAATTTTTATCCTAGGGTTCATTCTGATTTAGTTCTGGTAATTTGAAATGTGTTAAGTTTTAGTTAAATTAAGTGACACCATCATGTTCCTCATGAAAAATTAAACAAGTTTCATGTTTACACTTTTGCATTTCATTGAGAGATGAGAGAGTTAGCTTTTTGGAAAGTTTAAAAATGGAGCTTGGAGATGATGATGAAGATGGCGCGTAGTTCTCATTTTCCAACATTGTTTTATTATTTGTTTTATTGTTGCCACAATATTCATGACTTGGGCATTGCGCCATAGTGGAAAGAGTGTGTGTTTGGAGTGTGTTTTGAGGTAAAGGTCTAGGGTTCAAATCCATCTCGCCCTAGACCTTTTGGTTGTTTTATTTTTTTTCCATATTTTCACATGTTTGTTTAATATATTATGTGTTGTGCATGTTACTTGTCAAGCCTAGTCAAGTGGCCCAGTGGTTAGCTTTTAAGCCTACAACCAAGAGGGCGTGAGTGCAAACCTCATATGTGACATTCCCTTCTTCTTTTTTTTATCACTTGTAGGTTTCATGTTTTTTTTCAATTTTCATTCAAGCATATCTCTCAATATATACATTATTTTGAGTTGATTTTTTGCATACTCCTTATTTGTCGTGCCTATTTTATGAACATGTGAAAAAAATTCCCTAAAATGTTTTATTTTCAATCATTTTTATTTAGCCAAAGTGGGTGACTTTTTAATGTGTGTTTAGGCCTTTAATTAAATTTCTCTGGCTTATTTCTTAGTTCCACTTGATCTTGATGAGTGTTATGAATATGATACACCTTGTTTGAACCTTGTTTGATGTTGTTAACATTTTTCAATTGGTTTTTGCCCAAGTTTGGCACACTTTAATACTTGATTTTCATGTGTATATGCATTGAACTTTTAATGTTTAACCAAGAACATTTGCCTTGCGTTTTGTATGATGTAAATACACTTGCTTGCCTCGTCATACTACATTGAACCTTTGATGAAAATTTAATACATCTTTGATAACATGTCCATATTGTGTAAAGCTTTGATATCATGCCTTTGTTGGATTTTATGTTCATTATATTCAAAAAAAATTGAAATGCTTAGACTTGTTATAATCACAATGAACCCTTGGTTGTTACCCTTATGTCTTGAACCATGTCTAGCTTATTTTCATTATTAAGTGATGTTTAACTTGTTTTCATCATTAAGTGAAATCTTAAATTTTATTCATGATTAAGTGGTGTTAGTGTCAACCCTAAACCCTGTCACAATCTTGACCTTAGTTCATGCTTACTCTAATTGTTCATACTTTAACTTTTCATCCATGATTCACATGTTTATTTGAACATTTGTTTTCCATGATTCACATGTTGATATTTATTTCCATGACCTTTATTATTGATATTGTTATATCCTTCATGTCCATGAGATTATTATGTGAACCTTCGTTATATCTTGTGCATGTTCACCGTGTTCACCATGTCTAAACCATGTTGTTGTTTTAATAATGATATTGTTATATCCTCCATTTATGCTTGATACTGTTATATCCTTCATTTCCATGATGATGTTGTTGATGTTGTTACATTTATATCCATGATCATATGTTGTTACTTATGTGTTTATATTTCATGCTCACATGTTATTGTTATGAACACGCTATGATATGTCATACTTATGTTGTTACATTGGTCTTGTTAGAACCATGTCTCATGTGTGCTTTGACTATGCATCATCCATGCTTATGTTGTTCGTCCTTGCTTGCTACCATGTTTATTTATGACTTTGTTAAGTCTTGTCTTAGATGTTGTCACATCTACCTTAATGACTTGGTTGTTACCATGTTCATTTTACTTTGTTATATCTCATTTCCTCTCATGTGATCCTTTGATTGACACAATGTTTGAATGTCATCTTCACCATGAGTGTGTGCCTTTGTTTTATGTCATATTTGAACATCATCTTTATCACTCTTTATCCATTTTAGTTTATATTATGTTTGAATATCTTCTTTGTCACTTATTATTTACCTTGATAGATGTCATGTTTGAATATCATCCTTATCACTCTTTATCCACTTTAGTTGATATCATGTTTGAATGTCATCCTTTGTCATGTGTTGTTTACTTTGATATCATGTTTGAATACCGTTCTTGTTCATCTCATCCATTATTACCCATATACTCATGTTTATTTTGACTTTGTCAAGTCATCCCCTAGTGATGTTAGCTTGTTAGCTTTTTTTCTTCTCTTTTCTTTTGTTGCCTAAATCCAAGGGAAAGATTTCTTTTGTTAACTTTATGTCATAGGTAGTATAACATTTCCTCAACTATCCCTTTTGACTTTGTTAAGTCATTTACCTTTCAACATAGCCTTAGGTTAGAGTTTTTAAACTCTTTGACTTTGTTAAGTCATGTAGGTGTTATTGTTATAAACACTTACTTTTCCCTCTAAAACTTTGATTACTATCAAGTGTTCTTCACCCGTAGTTAGGCGAACTACTAATGCTCTGATTCCATCCTTGTTAGGATACGTAGGCATAAGACAACGAAGTCTTGGCGAGCACACTAGCAATAAACCTCCTTAGGTTCCTCATCTCATAAACCCAAAATAGAACATTTCCAAACATTAGCAAGCCAATTACTATAACATAAATACTTTCAAGAGGTTCCTTTAGGATATTGTAGATACTTAGAGTTCTAGTACCTTTCCTTAGTATAACTAACCCCCAAACCTTTAGATCTCTTCGCGTTTGCACAATTAGGGTTTTATTCGATATTTTCTTTTTCCTTTGGATAAATTAAAGTTCGGTAATGACCATTCAATGTTTTGTGATTCAAGTTTATATAATAGCATGATGTCTGATTCTTACCATGACATAAATGGCAACTTCACTGGGGACTACCCAAGAGGGTTAAGCCTATCTTGTTTGTATATGTGTTATTATTTTTGGTTGCTTGTATTGTTTGGTTTTTCTGTTTCTCAGGGTAGTGACCTTTGTGTGGTGAGGTAAGTCCTAACCAGAACTTGAGTGTACACAAATAAAATAGGATTGTGGTATAATCAAAAGTTAACCGCTGGGAATAGTCCTAACATGATTAACATATGATATAATCATGCTCAGTCGAGGCCCCTTTGGGATTACTGATGTCATGCGAGTAGTCGTATTAGCATTACTTTTTCTGACCTGAGAGTCCGTGAAGTTGAGGACCTTAGTATCCCTTCACCCCTTCTGGCCTTTTTAGGATGTAATGCAGTGGTTATCCAGGTGTAGACATAAGGTAGTTATCATGTGATACTACACTCATACGAGTTTATCTTGAGAATATTGTTAGCCCGCATGAGTAGTCGTGCAAGCCTATAATATCCGAAATATGAATCAGTGACTCTGGGAACTTTGTAGAACCCGTTGGACAGGTATAATAAACCCATAGTTCATATCCTTATGGGAGGTTTGAACCTTGGCTCCATGCTCGTTGTTGACCCTTAAACATATGCGTAACCTTGTTTGTGCGCAATACATCAACATACATTCATGCATTCATGAAAAACTTTTTTTGTTTCAAGGAACTCGATTATCCATTTCTTTGCAAAAATTAATCGGTATCATGGATTATGGAAAGAGAAACACCAAGAAGTATAACTTCAAGAAACCTGATGTGATAGAGTTGAGAAAGCTAGGGCCTATGGTTTCCAGTTCTAAGGATTTCAGAAAACACTATGGGAGTCCTTTGGGTATTATCAAGACTACGATGGAGGATGGAGTTCTTGACACACTTGTGCAGTTCTATGATCCTCTCTACCATTGCTTCACATTCCCAGATTACCAACTTGTCCATACTTTGGAAGAATATTCATATTGGGTTGGTATGCCAGTGTTGGATAAGAAGTCTTTCAGTGGTTTGGGAAAAAATCCTACGCCTCAAGATATTGTAGATGCCATTCACCTACAAGCATCCAAGATCAAAGCTAATATTACTACCAAAGGAGGAATCAAGGGTTTGTCTTCTAAATTCTTGACAGAGAAAGCCATTTTCTTAGCCAAGGAAAATAGTATGGACGCCTTCGAAGCTACCCTCGCACTACTCATTTATGACTTGGCTTTGTTCTCAAACATTGACGATTTTGTTAAGGTTAATGTTATTTGAATTTTTCTGATTGGAAATCCAGTACCTACGCTGATTTGTGACACTTATCACTCCATCCATCATAGGACCCTTAAGAGAGGTGGGATTATTATATGTTGTGCTCCACTACTTTACAAATGGTTTATTTCACAGTCAATTGTTGCATCATCGTCTACCATTCCTATTGAGCGTGTGGAGGAGTATCAAGAAGTATTGGCGAGGATGAAGCTAAAGAGAGATGCTTGGGAAGGAAAGTATCATGCCATCATTGCTGAAAAATAGAGTTGCAGAAGCAGTTAGAAGAGAAAGATGACTTGATCGAGATACTTGAGATGCGTGTTGTAGAGAGACATGAGGCGCAAAAGAATTTATTTTTCTCTAGTGTGTGGCCAGTTCCTAGCATTCATGAGTATTCAGACATTCCTTCCACGTTAGGTGCTTGGAAGAAGATTGTCGACAAGCTTGTGTTGGAGAACACACAATTGAAGAAGCATAAGAGGAAGCATCAACAGGGAGTGGACCTTCTTTAAATGGGATTCCTTATGACCTATTACACTTAGCTTTTCCTCTTGTATTTTGGGTATCTTGAATTGTACTTAAAATATGTAATCTTCCTATTATCAATGAAATTAAGTTTTTCCAGTTTTTTCCAAAATGTGTTATTCCTTTTAATGTTTGCAACTTCTTGAGTTCCTTAAAACCATTAAAAATTGAATTTGCATTGCATTCATGCACATGTCATCACATGTCATCACATTTGCATCTCTCTAGCATATGTTCATTTTGTTGTCTCCTTTCCAATTTCCATACTGAGTCCCTCACACCAATACAACACCATAGCTCAAGCCCGACGAAGGATGGCTGAGCAAGAGCAAGAGATTAACAGAGTCAACAACAAACTTGAAGACCTATGAGGGAACGCAGGACAGATAATGGATATGTTGCAAGTGATTCGTGCAAAGATGGATACTCAACCCACAATGGTTTTAGAAATTGCTAATCCAGTGGTTGATCCTCAGCCTACAGTAACTACTCCAGTAAATTGGCCTCCTTTTGGTCTTCCTCCATATTTTTTGCCTAAACCTATTACAGTTCATACTACTCAACAAGCTGCTCTGTTGGTTCTCGAGACTCATCATGTAATCCCTACCTTCGCACCAACTGCTGTGCATACTCGAGCGTAACCTTACTTTAATGAACAACAACAAGTGTATGATGTCCTTGATATGTCTGGATATGGGGGTGAATGAAATGAAAAGCTAAGAAAGAATGTCAAAACCATTGAGAAAAGGTTGAGAGCTATGGAAGGTGATCAGGTTTTTGGTGTTGCTGCAAGGGAAATATGCCTTGTGTCTGGATTGGTTATCCCAACAAAATTCAAAACTCCAAACTTTAATCAATATAAAGATGCTACTTGCCGAAAGAATTATCTCATCATGTATTATAGGAAGATGGCAGCCCACGTGGATAATGATAAGCTCATTATCCACTGTTTCTAAAATAGTTGTAAAGGTGCCTCTTCCAAGTGGTATTTCAGCCTGGATCAGACCTGTATTCACTGTTTTCAAGACTTATCAATTGCTTTTATAAATCATTACAAGTATAACATGGATTTTGCCCCTGAAAGAAGGCAGTTATTGAGTATGTCGCAAAAGGATTCCGAATCATTCAAAGAATATGCCTAGAGGTGGAGAGAAACAACATCTTAAGTTGAACCACCCTTGATTGAAAAAGAATTAGCTGACTGGTTCGTTGACACACTACGACCATGATTTTATGAAAGGATGGTAGGAAGTGTAACTGCTAGCTTCTCTGACCCAGTTGTTGTGGGTATCAAAGTTGAACTTGGTTTGAAAAATGGAAAAATGATCAACGCGGTTGAGAGTTCCAACAATAACAACAATGTTAATAAGTTTTCTAGCATTTCTCACAAAAAGAAAGAAGGGAAAACAAATGAAGTGATAACTAGTCAAAATAAAAATCAGTTTTGGAAGAAAAATAGCAGAAATAATGTTATGTTCAAAAGCCAACTTACCCAATTCAATTCATTTAACAACCATATGTGGCAGCAATCACGCCTTCACTCAATCAACAAGTTTCGATGTATCAACCTGTGCAACCAACTCCTACTTACCAGCCGGTTCAAGCTGCACCAACATATCAAGGAGCGCCCAACGCTTCAGCTTATCAACAACAAAGAACTCAAGCTCTATGTCAAAATGCCCTTGTTCAAAACATAAGGCAGAGTAGCAGACCTTCTATTGCCCCTATTCCAATGACTTACACATAATTATACCCTTCATTGTTGCATAGAGGGTTGGTGACTCCAAGATCTTTAGGTCCACGACCTGGTCCTCTTCCACCATACTACAATCTCAATGCCCACTGTTCATTCCATGAAGGTTGCTAGGACATGATTTAGAAGGTTGTTATGCTCTGAAACACATTGTGAAAGAGCTGATTGAAAAGAAGATCCTATCATTTGGATATTCAGGACCAAATGTCAAAAACAACCATTTTCCTACTTATGGGGTTGTCGATGTCGTTGATGGAAATTTGATCCTAGATGTTGCTGAAATCAAGACTCCTCTACAAGCTTTCCATGCAAAGTTAGTAGAAGCATAATTGGTCAAGGTTTACCATGCAAAGTGTGAATAATGTGATGTTTGTCCTAAAGGATGTGAGTTGGTCTAAAAGGACATCCAAAATTTGATTGATGAAGGTTTTTTTCAAGTGAGTAACAAGATGAAAAAAGATGAAGTGGCAGTAATTGAGCCTATTTTTAATTTTTCCAGCGTCAACTGACAAAACACCATTTTTCAATTTGCCAAAGTCGGTCTTCAACATTCCAGAACCTGTCATTGCTCAGCCAACTATTCATCTAAAGCCAGTGGTTATCCGAAGGCTTAGTTTGTTCTCTTTTGAAAATACTAGAGCATTACCATGGAAATATTATCAGACTGTTATTGACCAAGAATTTGGAAAAGTTAATAAAAAATAAGGATTGAAGATTGCTAATGTAGACATAACCAATATTGCAGGGCAAGTAAAATGACCCGTAACGGTCACATCTACACTCCCCAGTTAAATGAGGCCCCATCAAAAGAGATTGTTGCCACAATACCCACCAGATACAAAGAAATGATTCCAACTGATGAAGACACTGAGTTTTTGAGAATCATAAGGAAGAGTGACTACAAGATCATTGATCAACTACATCAAATTCCATCATAGATATCTGTATTGTCTCTTCTAATGAGCTATCCATCTCACAGAAGTGCCTTACAAAAGTTATTAGCTCAAGCTCATGTCACTCATGACATCATTGTTGGCCAATTTGATGGAGTAGTTGCCATTATTATAGTTTGTAATACTCCCAGCTTCAGTAGAGGAGATTTACCAAGGGAAGGCCAAAACCATAACCGTGTATTGCACGTATCTGTGAAATGTCAAGGTGGTGCTTTAGCAAGAGTCCTTGCGGATACTGGTTCATCTCTTAATGTTTTATCCAAAAGGACACTTGCTAAGTTAGCTTTATGTAGCACCCCAAAATTTGCCCTTTCCTTTTAACCGTAATTGGCTTATGTTTCTTTTTCTACATTATAATTGTGCATATCATGGAATTGGCTCTTGAGTCATAGGATCAAGGTGTTTCTGTGGCTCAATGTTTTCTTTTATTCCAAGTTTGCAAGCAGCAAGCATCAGTGGCTTCAACATTTATTTTGCTCAGCGACCGGGTACCGGATTATATTTTTCAGCAGGTTATTTTAAGCGTAAAAGATCATTCACGGTGTATTTCAGGCATTATATAGGTGCAATATCACAAGACAAGTTTCAGAGGCCAAACTATGCTTAGAACGAGTGGAAACAGGTGATTTCCCAAGATTCCCTCCAAAAGGCGCCAAAATTCAAAAATTCCTTGTGTTAATTGATTAACACATTTGAACTGTCAAATGGTTAATCGATTAACCAAGGCAAAATTTACAAAAATGCTTCAATTTTCAGCACTGCAGAACTTCCAATCATTTCAACCACTTGATTTCACATGTGCATCATTGGAGGGATCTAGAATGGGTTCATTTTAATTCATTTTCATAATCTAATTCCACCCGAAATTCAAATTCCCATTCCTAATTCCATTCCTCATTTCCATTCCTCTCACTAACCCACATTCCGAACCAAATTTAATCCTTAACCTAGGGGTTATTTAATAAAATTCACTCCAAACCTCACTCATTCACTCTTATTTTCACCCTCATTTTTCAGAATTTGCTCTCAATTCTCTCTTACTTTTTCATTTTCCACCTTCATCTTCAACCTTTCACCAAAGCTCCATATTCATAGATTCACAAATTATGCATTACAATTTGTGAATTCTTGAGCTAAACCTCCACTAAATCATTATTCTTGGTTTAATTATGCATTTAAAGTTTGTTTGGGTCTAGATTAAAGTTTTGGAAGTCATTATTGAAGAAGATTTAAAGCAAGTTCATCTCATTGCTTGAATCTTGAGGTTTCTTTCTATGATCTTGGATTTCTTGTGCTAGATTTGTCCATTTTCGTTTGCAACACTCACCAAAGCAATCCTCTGCTTTGTAGGTTGGTAAATTTCAGATCCACACTTGATCTAGCTTAATTTCAACTTATGCAATGTAGATCCATGGGTTTTTATACGATTTGATCCATTTGCTTGAATTTGGTTATTGATGTTGATGTTTGATTGCTGTAATTCAATGTAATTCTCGTGCATAATTGATTGCTTAATCATTTGGATGCTTGAACAAGTGTTTTGCTGCTGAAAATTGCTTTTGAAACTTGATTTTCTGCTACTAGAATAGGGTTAATCGATTAACCAATTACAATTCAAAATTGGTTAATCGATTCACCAGTGTATTTTTGCTGATTTTGATGTTGTTAATTGATTAACCAAATTTGAACTGTAAATGGTTAATCGATTAACACTGATGTAGAATGTGATTTTTGTTCATTTTCAAGCTTGTTTTGATTCTTTTCTACTTCTAATCTTTATGGATTGATATGATGCATATATTTGGACTGTTTTCGATCTATTTTATTGTTCTTGATGGCATGCTCTTGATTCTTCGACGCGCGACTTTTGATTTTTCGTTGATGAACGTTTGTGATTGTTGTGTTGCTTTCTTGATGTGATGATCATGCTGCATACTTATTTGTATCATGTCATTTGTTAACTATGGATGTTTATCTTGCTGAATTTGTGTAGCATGCTCGTTGTTTGCTTCCAATTATGTAATTACATGATCATTTGAATTGATTAATAGATGTGAAATGCATGATATTCTTATTAAATATTTGATTGTGCAATCTTGTTGAGGTTACTTATGTTTATTTGTTAATGCATGTTCATCGTTTGACCTTGCTTGATATGTGTTCTCAATTGATCCTCATGATGTCATATGCCTTTATTGAATTGTGGATGCATAATCATGTGTTGTTCTTGGATAACTTGATCATATGCTAATTGTTGCTTAATCTTGTTTGATTGCAATGTTTATGCTTCATTTGGCTTGTTATACATGTTCGTCCATGATCATTTCTTGCTTGATGTGTTGCTTCATGTTCATGTATGCATGTTACTGTCTTTTACACCTGTTGTTTTGGAGTTTCACATGCTACTAAATGTGCACCTTTTCTACCTGCCACTTTTTACACCTGCTTCTGCCTGAAAACGCGTTGTTAAAAGATGTCTTACTGCTTGCTGGATTTTTATAGCTGTTATGAAGCTGAAGCGGTGTTGTAGCTGCTGTTTTTGTTTTGTTTTCCTTGTTTTGGCTTGTTCTTGCATGCTCCCTTAGGGTCTCCTAGTCCAACTTAATTTTAGATTATGCTTGGAGTAGGACAGACATTAGGAGTTTAATCCATGCATGCTAACATTATATTAGTCCCTTTTAACCTCAACTTTAGGTCCATATTTTGCATGCTAACAACATCAAAACACTTAATAAATATAATGTGCATCATATGCCACGAGCCTTAACTACACGGGAAAAGGCGAGCAAATGATTTCTAACCTCATCTTAGGATACTTTGTGCGCGAGACGCTTGGATTGTTAGCGTGAGGTATTGGGTCCTATGTCATAGACTTTAGTGAGATGCATATTCTAATTAAAGTCAATTCACTTCTCTAAAACTCACAAACAAACTCAAATCATTTTCATCCTTCGGGATCATTTGTCAAACCTTTTTCAGAAAGAATACGTTATTTTTCCATTCTATCGCAAACAAACATCGACTCTAACTGCTGGAATAGGAACTTAACATTGCTCATAAAAAGCACTAAGCAACCCATGGTGAACCGAACTACTGCTCTGATTTCTCATTCTAGATGAGGGTATGTAGGCACAAGACGACGATGTCTTGGAAATTAAACTTCCCCTTCAACGTAGTTTTCCGAACTACGTTGACTATGACTTTCCCATTGCATGAGGGAATACGTAGGCATAGGGCGGCGAAGTTCTATCGAGTATCTCCTTTTGTTTTTTTTTGTTTTTTGTTCCCGCTTTTGTTTAGCAGTAGGCTTTAGATAAACACACCCTTTGATTAGACAACAAGCGTGGATCCCGTTGAGTACAACAAACGTAAGGGGGTGTTAATACCTTCCTCTTGCGTAATCCACTCCCGAACCCTGGATTTTGTTGCGATGACCATGTATTTTTCCCTTTTTTGAGGTTTTCTTCGATTGTTTTCTTTCCCTTCGTTGGGATAAATAACGTTTGGTGACGACTCTTCTGTTTTTTCTGCCAAATATTTTTGCAATTGCGACAGGTGGCAACACTGCTGAGGAGACAGATTCCCTATGCGAGTCAACCCTAGCGCTTGTCTGTTTCTCGTCTTTGGGTGTTTATTTATTATGCTTTTATGTATATTATTGTTGTATATTATCACATTTGTATTATATTGTTGCATTTGATTACTATTATCATATTGCTCTACTACTGTTGTGTTGTTGGGTGGGATTGTTTCATGAGAGATAAGCCCGGTACCCAGGCTTGAGTATACACATAAGATTAGAGTGGGCTTGTGTTGGCATGCGTAGCTCTTGATATGTACTGTTGACATGAGATCCTCGTTCAGACGAGGTTTTCTTGGGATACGCTCTGACCTGTATACCTAGACAGTAACCAGGGTGTTCCTTTGGAAGCTTACGACTCTGGAGACCGTTCATGGGAAATCAGTTGAGGCCTCCTTTATCAATGATGATGCCAAACCAGAAATGGTGAATGTATCATCATTTCTCGATATGAGAGTCTGTGGTACTGATGACCTGCATAGTATGCCTTTGTCTAACACTAGAACCTACATGTGAGAGGGATAGGGTGTTGCAGAAAACCTTGACTTTCAACCTACTCGGTTTTCTGGCTTTCTTATTAGTGTGGACTTTTGGTTCTGGTATTCTGGTATTATGATTGCTCCGATATTCTGGTTTTTCGGTTTTCTCAGTGAAGCAGAATTTTGATCCTATTCAGTCAACAGTATAATAGCTATTTAGAGTTTGTGGAAACTTTGATCCCATGTTTGCATTTGCACAGTCATTTCGCATCCTAACACTCATGCTTATGTATTTCCAGGTTCTCATCTTATCCTTGATTTCGGTCATCAGAGGTTTATAGAGATGGACACTAGTAGGAAGGGTACTGTCAGTTACAAGTTTAAATCGCCAAAGTTTGGTCTGATTTATAGCCTGCTTGCCAAGATCACTCAGAGTAATTTGAAGATGTTCAGAGATGATTATGGGAAGACCTTGGGTATGCTGCATACAATTACAGAATATGAGAGGATGGCTATTCACACATTGTTACAGTTTTATAATGCTTCGTTGAGGTGTTTCACATTCAGAGATTATTAGTTGGCTCCTACTTTGGAAGATTTTTCTCTCATCTTGGATATTCCGGTCAGAGATCAGGTGCCCTTTCATGAATCTATGGAAGTTCCTTATCTTGATGCTATTGTTGAGGCTCTTTATTTGAGCACTTCTATGGTGAAGGATAATCTAAAATCCAAGGGAGGTTTGTTTGGCTTTTTGTTAAGTTCCTTGGTGAGTGAAACTTTGAAGTATGATGAGACTTGTAGTTGGGATATTTTCAATGTTCTTCTTGCTTTACGCATTTATGGGAATGCTCTCTTCATTAATGTAGCTGGTTTTGTGGACATGAATTCCATCAGGATCTTCATGACGAGAAATCCTGTGCCGACTCTTCTCGGTGATTTGTGCATTCTCGGAGCTACAAGAAGAAAGGTGAACTAGTTTACTATTGTATCCCTCTTCTATATAAATTGTTCACGAGTCATCTACTTCGCGAGGGTGCTTTTGTAGACACTAGATAATGTTTGAAGTGGTCAGAGAGAGTGATGGGCCTTACTGCTAAAGACATCCACTGATTTGAGAAAAGGTTGTTAGGGGTTGAGATGATATACAATTGTGGTGAGTTTCCTAACGTGCCTTTCATGGGAATAAGAGGTGGGATCAACTACAATCCTTCCCTGGCTAAGAGACAATTAGGGTAGGTCCTCCAACAAACAAAGAAGTGAATGAATCCTTGTACTACAGCGGAACATAGGATCTTGAAACAATAAGAAGAGTAGTAAGAGCTTAGGGTACTATTTAGAGAAGAGGGAGGTCATCCTTGGGCAAGAGTAATTCTAGAGTCTACCCTCATTATATGAAATGGGTGTAGAGCAGAGCTAAGATTGTGTGATTACCTTTTAACATAGAAGCACTTATGTATCTTCTATAGATCGAGCAGCCCACAATGGTGGAGATTGAGAGGTATAACAAGCTTTGGGATGAAAAAGAAGAACCCCGTGAAGAGAATGAAGAGTTGAAGATAAAGGTTTCTCGGTTTGGCCATGCTCATAATGAAACAGTCTATATATCCAAGGTAGAGACAAAACTTCTAGCCAAGAAAGAGAAAGAACTAGAAGATTAAATTAAGAGCAGACAGAGAATAGGTCATGATCTGAAGAGCGCCAACAGTATTATGCAAAAGAGAAAGAAAGACTTAGATAGAACTTGCTTTGAGATCTCAAAGTTTAACAGTCAATGAAACGCCACAGTGATGGCCCACAAGAGGAAAGAAGATGAACCCCGTGACTAAATTGAAATGTTGAAGTTGCAGTTCGAAGCTAAAGAGAGAGAGAGGTCAGAAGAGAGTCGTCTCACAGATGCCGAAGTGAAAAGCAGCTTAAGGAGACTTTGTCAGCCTTTGAGGACCTCAAGGTCCAAGCGGAGGTGAAGAAGCCTAAGTTCGAAGACGCCTTTGCAGAAGATGCTTGGGAGGATCATTGTTGATATCTGGAAGGGATCATGCACAGTAGAGATATTTTCATCCATAAGCTGATTCAGTGACCGAAGCATCTTGACACTAAGAAGTTATTCAAGGAGGTTCAAGTCTGGTGCAGGGAGCATAATGGTTGGGGAGAGTTTTCTTTGGTGGATATTGATGATGCATTATATTCATCTTTATTCTATTTATATTGATCACCGCCAGGCTTGTTGATTGGGGATTTTGATTGTGTGTATTTGATATTATCTCTATTGTATTAACTCTATAAACTAACAATTGGTATCGAGCATGTTATAGCCAACTTTTTCCTAAAAGATTCATAATGGCTTCTGCAAATCCGGTTTTTAGAGACGGTAGTAGCAATAACAAGCCTCCACTGTTCTGAGTAAATACTTTGATTTTTGGAAAATTCGTATGAAGGCACATCTAGAAACACAAGGATAAGATATTTAGGATGTTGTACAAAATGGTCAATTTGTTCCTACTAGTAGTGTCGATGGCGTTGAGACAAAAAAGAGTAAAAATTCATGGAATGAAGATGATAAGAAAAAGGTACTCTACGACAAGAAAGTAATTAACATTCTTTAAAGTGCTCTTAGTATGGATGATTTTTTCCGTATAACTCAATGTAAATTGGCAAAAGAAATTTGGGATACTTTAGTGTAAACTCATGAAGGAACCGCTGAAGTTAAAAGGTCAAGATTGAATACCTTGAGTCAAGAATATGAAATATTCAGAATGCAGCCTAGAGAATCAATCATTGATCCACAAAAGATAATTATTCACTTAACTAATCACCTGATTTCTCTCGGTAAGACTTTTACTAACAATGAATTAAATTTTAAAGTTCTTAGGTCTTTAACCAGGAAATGACAACCAAAGGTGACAGAGATATCAGAAAAGAAGAGTCTTGCCACCATGACATTCGCTTCCTTGTTCGAAAAACTTCAAGAACATGAAATAGAACTTGAAAGATTATAGCAACATGAAATACAAGTAAAAGATTCAAAATATGTTGTATTAAAGACAAAAGTCAAATTTCATGATAGCAATCAAGAGGAGGAATTCATTGATGATGATGATCTTATTAAA
This sequence comes from Lathyrus sativus, assembly GCA_963859935.3. Taxonomy (NCBI): domain Eukaryota; kingdom Viridiplantae; phylum Streptophyta; class Magnoliopsida; order Fabales; family Fabaceae; genus Lathyrus; species Lathyrus sativus. The sequence goes on from OZ012738.1 coordinate 635,312,280, forward strand.
ATGTTTGAAAGATTCCTAAGAAAAGAAAGGAAAAGGGTGATCATTCACAAAGAAGCACCAAAAAGGAGTTACATGTTCTGAATGTGGAAAAAGGGGACATGTCAAGAGAGAATCTCCTACATTTGAAAAGAAAGAAAAATTCAAAAATCACAAAAAGAAAAAGAAAACATATGTAGCATGGGATGACAATGAAATAAGTTCATATTCAGATGAAAATCATGCATGCAAGGCAATGATGGTATCACATCATTCAAGCGATGAAGAACATGAGACGTAACTAATTGTTTTGTAGGTACTTGAAGGTCATATGCTAGAATTGTCAAATCAAGATTGATCCTTCAAGACATAATACCTGACAATATGGTAGTTCTAAAAGTTTTATTGATTAAAAAGATGTTTTGAAAAGGCATCAATTGATATCAACATTGACATCAAATTCTTATGAAGGAGATAAGTGTTTAACTTTGTGCTATTAATTTTCAATTATTATAATATATCCTTCCTATGTTATCACCTTACTTTATACTTTATTCTACTTTGTATTGTATTTGCTCTTGTTCATAATTTTTTCAGGGGAGAAATCCTTTAATTGCAAAAGCAAGGGGGAGATATACAAGATAGGGGGAGATTCTGATTGCTACTCAACATTTAAAAAAGTCACATATTGAAGCAACTCATTGATGAACAAGTTAAATTTCAAATAATGATTTGTCATCTTTCAAACACTTGTAAAAGTTCAGATTGTTGTAATATCCTTGATGTTCATGGTTGTTGGAAGCAAAAGAGTGAATAAGGGGGGATTGTTCTCTTGTTGTACTTTGTAAAGATCATAAGGGAATTGTCCTTATTGATTGTGTTGATTGCGTTAGAAGATTGTAGGATAGGTCTTGATGGAAGACTTGTACAAAGATCTGACATAGTGGAAATCTCTCACGGGGAGTGACGGGACTGAAATACTCTTGGATTATGAGGGGAACTAGGATATATCTTTGTGTCCTTTACTTTTTGCATTTATTTTTCAGCATATTTACTTTCATATCATTTTTGAAAAATAACAAAACCAGTGCTAACACTTCAAATTGATAAAATCCCAATAAACCTAATTCACCCTCTTATAGACCACATATAAACTAATAGGGCTTAGTGAGGACTTACATAAGAACTTAGAAAGATATTTCCGAAGCTTTTGTCAAGCATTATCAGTACAATAGTGATATGACACCCAATAGAACTCATTTGCAGAATATGATTCAGAAGGGAAATGATAGTTTCAAGGAATATGCCCAGAGATGGCGCTAGTTAGGGGCCAGAGTCCAACCTCCGATGCTGGAGAGAGAGCTCATTGATATGTTCATGGGTACCCTTCAAGGGCCTTATTTCAAGAAGTTGGTTGGGTGTGCATCTGCAGGTTTTTAGACTTGGTAATGGCTGGAGAGATAGTGGAAAGTGGAATCAGGGCTCAGAAGATTCAGAATAGTAATGTTTCCTCGTCTGGAGGAAATAAGAAGTTGTATGCTAGAGGTTCCAAGAAGAGAGAAGGTGACACTAATTATATTTTTTCTTATCGGGGTAAAGGAAGAGCCAATCAAAACTATACACAGCAGGTTGCTTCCGTAGCTATTTCGGCTACGCCTCTGCAATAAAACAACGCTCCTTGCCAATAACAAGATAGAACGAAGGTGAACAAGAAATTTAAGACTCCACCAATGTCATATTCTTAGTTATTACAACATATTTTGCAACTACAATTGGTATAGAAAAGAAATTTGGCTTCACCTACTGGTAATTTACCACCAGGTTATGATGCCAATGCTCACTGCGAATTTCATTCAGGGGCGCTAGGGCACAATATTGATAATTGCAAGGGTTCAAGCATAAAGTGTAGGATTTCCTTGACTCTAAGGCCATAAATTTCACTAATTATGGGCATAATGTGATTCAAAACCCTATGCCAAATCATGGTGTGGCAAGGGCTAATGCTATTGGAGATGGGGAACGGTTAAATTTTGTGGCCAATGCGAATAAGTTTAAGACTCATTTGTCGGTTGTTAAAGAGCGTTTGCTGAAGGAGGAAGTTTTCCCAGGCTGTGTTTTCAATTGTTAGGGATGTGTATTACAACCCGAGGGTTGTGACTCGTTGAGAGATGGTATACAAAACTGATGGATGATAGACAGTTACAATTTGATAGAACTAGTGTTGTGAATGACATTGATGATGAGATTAACGATGATGGTAAGGACATTGCAACAATATCAATTTCGTACAAGGCTGTCTATATTTATGCGCCTGTGTAACAAGGACATGTCATTATCACTATTTCAAGGCCGATACCGTATGAGAGTACTAAAGCAATCATGTGGAACTACGGAGCTGAGGTATTTTGTAATGGACAGAAACAAGAGTTGTTGGGTTCTTTGGATGTTGGGTCTATCATGGACAATATTGTTGGTGTTGGGGGTATCACGCACAGTGGTAGGGTTTTCTCTTCGCCAAATGTTAATGTTGATAGATCTGATAAGGGTAAAGTAAAGTTGATTGTGGATGATTTCGTGCAACAATAGTCAGGTGATGCTTCCTTCTCAAAAGATGTAGAAGAATTTATGAGGTTGATTCAAAAGAGTGATTACAAGATTGTCGATCAACTTAATTAGACACCGTCCAAGATCTCCATTCTATCATTATTGATGTGTTACAAGGCATATAGAAATGCATTGTTGAATGTGTTGAACGCTGCCTATGTTCCTCAAAAGATTTTAGTAAATCAACTTGAAGGGGTAGTTACCCATGTTAACACAGGGAACAGTCCGAGGTTTACTAATCTGGATTTGACGCCGGCGGGAAGGAATCATAATAAGGCCTTGCATATCTCCATCAAGTGCAGGGGCTATTTGTTGTCCCATGTGTTGGTAGATATTGGGTCGTCATTGAACGTGTTGCCAAAGAAGGCCCTTATGAAGTTGGATACGCAAGGTGTGATTTTCAGGTATAGCGATTTGCTAGTGCGGGCCTTTGATGGATCTAAAAGGTCTGTATTCAATGAGTGGTTTTTCCTATTCAAGTTGGACCAAAAATTTTTTATACAACTTTCTACATCATGGACATCTAACCTGCCTACAGCTGTTTGTTAGGCCATCCCTGGATTCATTCTTCCAAAGCTGTTACTTCAACTCTGCATCAGAAGCTGAAGTATATGATTGAAGGAAGAGTTGTTAGCATTTGCGGAAAGGAAGACATTATGGTTAGTCATTTGCCATCATTTAAATATGTTGAGGTTGATGGGGAGATACATGAGACCCTCTGTCGAACTTCCAAAGAAGTTTATATTCAGAAGGAGCCTCCCATGGAGGATAAAAAGCCTGAGGTTTTAATGTCTTCTTTGGAAAAAGCGTGTGCTATGGTTGAGGCTGGCAGTTCCCAGAGATGGGGCCAAGTTCTTGAAGTGCCAATGAAGAATGATAAGTTTGGGTTGGGTTACAAGTTGTCGCAAGCTCCTCTGAGGTTCAAGGGTCTTGTCAAGTTCACAAGCGTGGGGTTATTGTTTATCAGATTCATGCAATATGGGAAGATGAGGTCGATAGTTATTGCGACATGGATAGCTGGATTCACCCCTGTATCCCAGGCCAAGATTTGCGTAATTGGTCTTTCAAATGTTGCGCTCCCTGCTTTTCATTTTTTCTTTTTGCATCTTTAAAAATGGTAAGGTGTTTGTGTTTTGTTTTGTTCATCTTTGCATCCTTAATAAAACAAAAAACACCACTCATTGATAACACGAAATCATATAGATATTTTCATGCATAATTCGACTAAAAGCTAACCGTTTTCGATCCGATTTCGGGTTATTTCCATGTATTTGTCTGATGTTTTTGCAGGTATTCAACGATCACGTCTAAACAAGGCAACATGAAGAAAAGAAGCAATCCCAGATGAAATATGGACGAAAAAGGAGTGAAAACACAATGAAAAGCGCAGCAGATAGTTTTTGCTGATGTGACGACCGTCACAGATGCATGACGACCGTCACACGGGTGACGACCGTCACACCTTGTGACGACCGTCATGCAGGCAAAAACGCCCCACTCAGATTACACGTCAAAAGAGCAGTTCCAATTCCCATTAAATGGTCCACTACTCCCTAAATTATCTGCCTCAAGGTCCACCATCCTCAGAGGTAACCGTTGGGATTCCACTTCTATAAAAAGGGAAGCAGAGGACTTCAGAAAGGGAGCTGCATTCATACCACGAAGTGCTGCCAAATTTAATTTCCAGAGCAAATTTATTTTCAGTTATTATTTGTATCCATTTCTCCAGTTTTATTTGTATCCCTTTCCTTTATTTCCCTTTCCATTCTACTCATTCCCATTTCCGCTCTTCTGTAACTGTTACTGCACTGTACGATCGAATTGGAACTAAAGACAGAATCCTGCCAACATCTGTGGAGGATCTGCCCAAAGGCCAATTGGCATTATTTACAGGTTTTCATTTTGATCGACTTCTATTTTATCATAATGCAATTTATTATTCATTATTATTATTTATGTTTTGCTTTTCCAAATTCCATGTCTAGCTAAACTTAGGTAATCGATATGTAGTAATAATTCAAATGGGATTTGATAACTCTTGTTTGAAAACTTTCTTTTCACAAAAATAACCTATGGTCTAAGTGTTTAAAATTGATTTACGAAATAAACTTCGTCGCGAAAGCGAGAACTTATTTTAAAGTAGTTTTGCCACGAAAGTGGGAAATTAATTAAGATACGAACCAACAAGCGAAAGTTGCGGTAAGGTCAGATAGTAAACACTAGGCATTTGTTTTAATAACAACGAAAGCACTTTAAAACGAATTAGAACTTAGAGATTTCCAAAAAATAGTTTTAACCCCGAACGGGATACGAAAGTGTACGTTTGGCCCTTAGGATTATGATTAGCGTCAATAACCATTGTGAGACGAGAGTCTTCAAATCTCCATTTTCTGCTTAAATAAACTGTGAAAACTATTTCATACACCAGTCACTTATCAAATCCCTGAAGAACATAATTACTACGTATCGATTCAATTAATTAAAAATCTAAACAGTAATCTTAGTTCCCCCTTTTAGTGACAACCTTATTCCCTTAAAACATATTCTACCTAGCTAAACATAGTAACTCCCGAGAACACTAGTTTAATTACGAGTCCCTGTGGGATCGATGTCTTTTATTACTACGCGATAGACTGTGCACTTGCAGTTAGTTGTATTAGACATAGAAAGTCGCGATCAAGTTTTTGGCGCCGTTGCCAGGGACCCGTTTAGTCAATAGTGTAACCTTCTGTTACGCCGTATAGACTAGGTAAACAATTTTCATTTTTCCTTTACTAGTGTTGTCGATTGTATGCCAAGTGATCGCCCACAAAGCGATATCTTGAAACCTTCAGTCGCAGAACTAGAACGCTTCTTACACCTAAGAAGCCGAATCATTGAGTACCAACTCAAACATAACATTCCCGATCCTCTCACTCCCATTCCCAAATCAGAAGAAGAACCAACGATGGCTGATGGACCTCCGAACAAACCGCTGAAGGCATACGCTACACCATCTCAGATGGAGCCTAGAAGTAGCATTGCTGCCCCAGCTATTACCCGAAATGATTTTGAGCTGAAACCATCATTGTTGTCGGCTGTACAACAAAACCAATTCTCAGGAAACACAACTGAGGATCCGAACGAACATCTAACGAAGTTTGTACAATACGCAAACACAGTGAAGGCAAATGGAGTAACTCCAGACGCGATAAGACTTCGTCTTTTCCCATTCTCTCTTAGAGACAGAGCGTGGACATGGTTACAATCGTTACCATCCAACTCCGTTACGACGTGGGAGCAATTGAAGAACGTCTTCTTAGCGAGATATTTTCCGCCAAGCAAAACTGCTATGCTTAGAGCTCAAATCAACAGATTTCGACAGAAAGATACTGAATCTCTTTACGAAGCATGGGAACGATTCAAAGATATGATGAGAACATGTCCTCACCACGGTCTAGAAGACTGGGTGACAATCCATACTTTCTATAATGGGCTTCTATACAATACTAGGTTGACAATAGACGCTGCCGCGGGCGGTGCACTTATGGATAAGCCATACGATGAAGCCTATCAATTAATAGAAAACATGTCACAAAACCATTGCCAATGGGGAGGTGAACGCACTCCAACTGAGAAAACCACAGCGAAAGGTGGGATGTACGAAATCAGCAGCCTTGAAAAGTTCAATGCTAAAGTAGATGCTCTAGCACAGAAGATTGATAGTCTGACCGTTAACCCCACTGCAACTGCCGCTGCAGTAACTCCAAATTGCGAGTTATGCGGAAGCACCACTCATAATACACCCGAATGCCCATTGCTAGCCGGAATCCCGCCAGACCAGGTAAATTATGCTCAAGGCAATCCCTACGCAAATACCTACAACCCAGGTTGGCGAAATCATCCAAACTTTTCTTACAAAAGCGAAAATGCATTGCAAATGCCTAATGCTCCGCAAGGATATCAAAAACCAGCTGCTCAGAATGCACCTAGGAAATCAAACCTCGAAATGATGATGGAAAAGTTCATAGTTACTCAAGCTCAAACGAACAAAGAGTTCCTGAATCAAAACATACACACTAGCGAGCAAATTAAACAGTTGACAGGAAAAGTAGACGCTTTAGCCACCCACAACAAAATGTTAGAAACTCAGATATCACAAGTGGCTCAACAGCAAGCATCTGCTGCCGCACCTGCTGGCACATTTCCTGGACAACCCGAACAGAATCCCAAAGGCCAAGCAAATGCTGTGATACTAAGAAGTGGAAAAGAATTGGACGAACCGATCGATCCGAGGACCGAAAACTCAGCCATGCAACAGAAACCAACTGAACAAGCAGAAAAGGAATCTAAGTTAGAGAAGAAGGAGGACAACGAGAAGGAGGACACCGCAAGTGAAAAAACTCAAGCCCCTCCAGCGCCATATAAACCACCTATCCCTTATCCGCAAAGACTAATAAACTCTAAAACTTCAGGACAGTTTAAGAAATTTGTAGAGCTCCTTAAACAGTTGAATATTACTATTCCGTTTACAGAAGCAATAACTCAAATGCCGTCATACGCCAAATTTCTCAAAGAGATCCTGTCGAATAAGAGAAAGATCGAGGATAACGAAACAGTTACACTTACGGCAGAGTGTAGCGCTATTTTTCAGAACCGCATGCCTCCTAAATTAAAAGACCCAGGTAGTTTCTCCATACCCTGCGTCATAGGAAAGTTCGTAATAGACAAAGCTCTATGCGATTTAGGAGCCAGTATCAGTGTTATGCCCTTATCTATATGCAAAAAGCTGAATATGGGAGACCTCAGGCCAACCAAAATGTCCGTACAATTAGCTGACAGATCAGTAAAATACCCCGTTGGAATACTGGAGAACGTTCCAGTACGCATAGGACAATTCTACATTCCAACCGACTTCATACTCATGGACATCAAGGAGGACACTGTAACCCCAATTATCCTAGGAAGACCATTCCTAGCTACAGCTGGAGCGATTATAGACGTGAAGAAAGGAAGGCTAACATTCGAAGTAGGAGAAGAAAAGATAGAGTTCATTCTCACCAAGTTCTTACAAGCACCAGCAATAGACGATACCTGCTATTTAGTAGATGAAATTGACGAATGCATAAGAGAACTTGAAAATGAAGAGACCACGTATTCAGAAATAATAAAGATTCAAATACCCGACATTTCTGAAGACGACAATTGGCGTAAACCGTATAAAGACGACAGCCTAAGCGAAAGCTTATCACTGACACTAAATCATATGCCAGGTCCGAAGAACCCATCTTTAGAACTTAAAACTTTACCCAAAAACCTCAGATATGAATTTCTAGACGATGAACTAAAAAGACCAGTGATAGTCAACGCCGACTTAGGACAACCAGAAACCGAAAAGTTATTAGAAGTCCTAAAGAAGTACCCCACCGCGTTAGGCTATAACATAAGCGATTTAAAAGGTATAAGCCCTTCAATCTGTATGCATCGAATTACAATAGAGGAAGACTCTAAAACCTCTCGAGAGCATCAGAGAAGACTAAACCCCATCCTGAGCACTGTAGTCAGAGATGAAGTAAAGAAATTACTAGATGCAGGAATCATCTATCCGATCTCCGATAGTGAATGGGTTAGCCCAGTTCATGTCGTACCAAAGAAAGGAGGAGTCACAGTAGTTAAAAACGAAAAAGGCGAATCGATAACAAAAAGAGTCGTGACTGGAAGTAGGATGTGTATTGATTATAGGAAGCTTAACAAGGCTACGCGCAAAGATCACTTCCCGCTACCCTTCATAGACCAAATGTTGGAAAGATTAGCCAAACATTCATATTTCTGCTATCTAGATGGTTACTCATGATTCTTCCAAATTCCCATCCATCCTGATGACCAAGAAAAGACTACATTCACCTGTCCTTACGGTACTTTTGCCTACCGCCGAATGCCGTTCGGACTCTGTAACGCTCCAGCAACCTTCCAAAGATGCATGATGGCAATCTTCGCAGATTTCATAGACGACATTATGGAAGTGTTTATGGACGATTTCTCGGTATGTGAACAAAGTTTCGAAGGATGCTTACAAAACTTAGAAATGGTACTAGAACGTTGTGTAAAAGTAAACCTCGTCCTAAATTGGGAGAAATGCCATTTTATGGTCCGACAAGGAATAGTTCTAGGACACGTCATATCAGATAGAGGGATCGAGGTAGACAAAGCTAAAATAGAGATTATAAAAGATCTCCAACCTCCAAAATCCGTACGAGAAATACGGAGTTTTCTAGGACATGCCGGTTTCTACAGAAGATTTATAAAAGATTTCTCAAAAATCACAAAACCTTTGACCGGCCTGTTAATGAAAGATGATGAGTTCGTCTTCGACGACGACTGTTTAAAAGCATTCGAAACATTGAAATCAGCCCTTATCACCGCACCAATCATGTAACCACCAGATTGGAGACTACCGTTTGAAATCACGTGCGACGCGAGTGATTACGCTGTAGGCGCAGTTCTAGGACAAAGGAAGGACAAGAAACTCCATGCCATCTACTATGCCAGTAGAACTTTAGATCCTGCCCAAATGAACTACGCTACCACAGAAAAGGAACTTCTAGCAGTTATATTTGCGCTTGACAAATTCCGTTCTTACTTAGTAGGAGCAAAAATTATAATATACACAGACCACGCTGCCATAAGGTACCTAATAAGCAAAAAGGATGCCAAACCAAGATTATTGAGATAGATCCTGTTATTACAAGAGTTTGACTTAGAAATCAAAGATAAGAAAGGAACCGAGAACGTTGTTGCGGATCACTTATCCCGAATAGAAGGCATCAGACACGAACCAGTACCGATAAATGACGATTTCCCGTACGAACGTCTGATAGCCAAATTAGAAAGTGACACACCCAATGCAATCTCGAAAGATCCAGAATTCGAAAAAGTCGTAAAAGCCGTCTATGCCCAAGTCACATTACCTTGGTATGCTGACATCGTTAATTACCTCGCTGCGGGCGTGCTTCCACCAGATCTTACTTATCAACAAAAGAAGAAATTCTTCCACGATCTGAAACACTATTATTGGGACGAACCCCTACTCTTCAAGAGAGGGGCCGACAACATATATCGTCGCTGTGTCCCAGAGGAAGAAATAGAAAATATTATTTCCCAATGCCACTCAGCACCATATGGTGGTCATGCTAGTACATCCAAGACGTGCGCTAAGATTCTCCAAGCCGGCTTATTCTGGCCTAATCTCTGGAAAGACGTTCACATCGCTATGCAAAAGTGCGATAGATGCCAACGAACTGGCAACATCTCACGACGCGATGAAATGCCTCAGAAAGGAATCTTAGAGGTAGAAGTCTTCGACGTCTGGGGAATAGATTTCATGGGACCTTTCCCACCTTCTTTTGGAAATAACTACATACTCGTCGCTGTCGATTACGTGTCTAAATGGATAGAAGCCATAGCTGCTCCAACAAATGACGCACGAGTAGTAATCAAACTCTTCAAGAACACAATCTTTCCGAGATTCGGTGTACCCAGACTCGTCATTAGTGACGGAGGATCTCACTTCATATCACGAATATTCGATAAACTTCTCTCTAGATATGGAGTCAAGCACCGAGTAGCTACACCTTATCATCCGCAAACTAGCGGACAAGTAGAGGTCTCGAACAGAGAAATAAAACAGATCTTGGAAAAGACTGTCGCTACCTCAAGGAGAGACTGGTCATCGAAGCTACAGGAAGCTTTATGGGCTTATAGGACCGCATTTAAGACACCAATAGGTACTACCCCCTATAAATTAGTTTACGGTAAATCCTGCCATCTCCCTGTAGAGTTAGAGCATAAGGCCTTCTGGGCCATTAAGACGCTCAACTTCAACTACACCGAGGCAGGAGAAAAGCGAATCTTGAACTTACACAAGTTGGAAGAACTTCGATTAGACGCTTACGAAAATGCCCGTATCTACAAAGAACGAACTAAAAAGTGGCATGATAAACGTTCAATCAGGAAACAATTCAGTGTGGGAGACATCGTATTGCTCTTCAATTCACGATTAAAACTCTTCCCAGGAAAACTAAAATCTAGGTGGTCTGGACCCTATGAAGTGACTAAAGTACTTCAAAGTGGAGCTGTCGAAATTACCGATAAGACGAATGCACCATTCATCGTAAACGGGCAACGTCTAAAACATTACAATAAGAACGACAACAGTCCTCAAGTCAGCAATATAACATTGCTTGAGCTTCCAGCTCAGACACCCGAATAGCTTCTCACCAAGCTATCGTCAGGCTTTAGACGTTAAAAACAGCGCTTACTGGGAGGCAACCCAAATTTCCCTCGTCATTGCATTTCATTTTTCCTTAAAATTCTACTTTGAAAAATCCAACAAAAATCCTAAAATTACCGCTACTTTCTACTTTCGTTCATTTTCGTACTTTTATTCTTACTTTATTTTTTCCCTTTTGTCTTTTGTTTCTACCACTTTTCGTTTCTAAAAAATCCTGACTTCAATTTCTTGTTTCAAACTTTTCAGGATTTTTAAAGCCTTCAAAACATTTCTTCTGTTTTCTCCGAATTACCTGCGAATATGGCCGAGTACGATTTCACAAAGGTTCACTTCAAAGGACTCGCTCAAAAGGCAAGATTTGCAGCACTGACCGAAAGAGAATTCGCCTTAACGTTGTATTATGACAAGGCTACTATGGATAAACTAGGGATCACAGATAGCATTCAATACCTGTTCAATCAACTGGGTTGGGAGAACACTGCTCTGAAAACACGTTTCGCTACCTACAAGGATCTTACCTATGAATTCCTTAGCTCTTTTAGATACACAACCAACTATGGCTTTGGAACCCGCTCAGAGTTGATTACCTTCAGATTGTTTGGAATGGACCAAACTCATAGCCGAATGTCACTAGCTAACCTTCTAGGATTCCCTAGCGGGCCGCATGTGTTCATCAGTGCAGAAGATGACGATATTGATTTGCAACTTGAGCACTTCTGGGGTAGAATCACAGGCGACTATCACTCTGAACCAGACAGAATGTACAATGATGACATTCATAACCTAGCCTTTAGATACTTCCATAAGATACTAGCTCACACCTTGTTTGGAAAAGAAGAAAATATTACCATAGTGTCTAAGGAAGAGTTATTCATCATGCTCTGTGCTTCTCAGGGACGGACAGTAAATGCAGTGCCTTTCATGATGAGATCCTTCAAACGCCTCACGCTGGAACCTCAGACACCTATCCTTATAGGAGGACTAGTAACAATGATAGCCCACGAGCTTGGCCTTAGATTCCATCTAAACACCAGCACTCGTTTTGGTACCATCAGACCCATGAACATTCAATTCTGCTTTAACAGGCGCATCTTAGGAACTATGGGACCTGGACCGTACGAGTACCTTATTAATGAAAAACCAGTGCAACTATTCACACTGCCTGATCATCTGATGACAAGCATCCACAACAAGGATAACTGGCTCTATGAATTGGATGAGCCTATGGGACCTCCTTCACCACAGTCAACACCCCAGAACTATATGTATGACAATGACCACATTTCTGAGGCACACGATTACATGTACTTTGAGGACGCCGCCTCTGAAAATGAAGTAGACCCTATGACTCCTCCACACTACAATACTTATCCTGAGCCTATCCCTGAGGAAACAACCGACAAAATGGATACCGTGTTACTCAGATTGGACGACGTTGATAAAGCTCTGACTAATGTAAAAGCTGATATCGCAGGCATGCACAGTGACCTGGTAGGCTTCATGGATCTCGTCTGCAACCAACTCGACTACTATTCACGGAAATTTGATGAGTTGAAGGCATAGAAAGATTAGTTATTAGCTCGTAGCAGTAGTTTCAGTTTAGTCTAGTTTAGTTTAGTTTAATTTACTCATTTGGAATTTTTGCATTGTTCGTTTCATTATGTACTACATACAATTGTTTCCATTTTATGTTATTTCAATTCTAGTTTTGTTCAATTATTCTGTTTTTGCATTATTTATTGATTGTTGGCTGTTATATTACATCACCATAGCAATACTACGCTTTAAAATCACCCCAAATACGCCCTCAGAGCAAAATTCTGCGTTCTGTAGATTTTGCTGCTGTGACGACCGTCACAGCCCCATGACGAGCGTCACACGGGTGACGACCGTCACACCTTTGTGACGACCGTCACGCAGCCCAGAACTGCAATCTGATATAACAGTGGTCGTGTTCCCTTCCACTCCCCCCATTATCACTTTCAAACTTCCAAAATTCATACCCCACTACGATTTTCGTTCTCCCCAATTGAACTATAAACCTCAACTCTGAATTCAACCTCCAAACCACCGTTCTGTCACATTTCCCTCTCTTTCGAAAAACCCCAAAACCTCCGAAACCTCTCCATCTTCAACAATGGCCGGAAACGCAGGTATCAGCAACATTTCCTTCCCTGAAGGCAAGTTAGGCGAGAGACAACGAGCACAGTACATTGCATTTCATCAGTGGTCACTCCAGCCAACTCACTACCCGCACCTTCCATCACTTACGGAGCTCGGACTCCTCGAAGGTGTAACCTGGATGCTTCAACGAGCAGGCATCTGGAACCTCTGTCCAACCCCCAGCCGACCTACGAACAACTCACCCTTGAGTTCTTGAGTTCGTTCTCGTACATCACCAGCAGCGGCGAACTCAACCAGCACTCAGGTGCCGCTTGCTTCCGGATGTTTGGCGTTAACTATCAGATGCACCAAAACCAGATTGCCGGCATCCTACAGTTACCCCGCGGCGACAACGCACATCGCCGCCCCACTGACCAGTTCCAGCACGAAGCCTTCGCGCTGTGGTATCAGTTGACCGGCCTCAATGCCGATGGTTGGGACTCCCTGCACGCCACTCACATCCATAACCCCGCCATCAGATACGTTCACCGGGCATTGAGTAACATTATCTTCGCCAGAGACAGCAACCACAAAGTGAACTCCAAGGAGCTCTTCTTTCTGCATTGCGTCTTCAACAATGAACCGGTCAACGCCGCCCCGTTCCTGCTGGCTCACATTCAGGCCAACTGCAACCGTGGCTCGAAGCCATTCTACTTTGGCGGGATTGTCACGGCGATTGCACTTGGGCTGAACCTTGGCGACCGCCTCCAGCACCTCCAGTCCATCCCCTCGGTGTTCCTTGACACCGACCACTGCAGGGCCTCCCATCTCATCTGCTCCCGAGCTGATGGGAAATATCATCCGGTTGTGCGTGGCAAGACCGTCCGAAGCATCATCCTTCCGTCCCGCACCCGCATCCATCCTGAGGACCGTACCAACTGGTTGTTCGACCTCACTGCCCCTCCTGCTGTCGTTGTTCCTACTCAGGACCCCACACATGATTCCGAAGATGAAATCCAAGCTGAGTTGGACAGGTCCGAGCATCCAGAGGCATCGCAGCCTCCTCCACCAGTAGGTACATCATCCCGCCGCCGCCGTCACCATCCCGTGCCCGACTACACCGAAGAGGACCTCCGTCGCTCCCTCGACCAGCAGGCACAGATACTCACGATGCTGCAGCAGCAGAACCAGCAAGCTGACCAGTTCGAAGCTTGGCACCGGACTCAAATGCAACAACTTCACACCGGCCAAGCTACGATCACTGAGAGTCTAGCGAATCTGACCCTGCAGGTCGAAGGACTCCGAGACACGGTCTACCACACCAGAGCCATGAGCTATGAGGACAGAGTAGCCCTTGCTAGAGCCAGAGGACGCCAGCGTGGACGTGACAGGCCCCGGGACTAGATTTTCATTTTTTTCCTTTATTGTTTACTATATTTCAGTTCTTTGTATTTTCATTTTCAGTTGTATCTCCCTCTCGTATGCTTCAAGAATCAGTGAGGACACTGATCGAGATAGTGTGGGAGCGGAGCCTTATTTCCACTGTATGCAGAACTTCCCTTATTTACTGTATTTCCATTTCACTGCACTTTTGAATTTTAGTAAGTTCCATTTTTACACTTTCTATTTCTAGCAAATAAAGCTCGTCTATATAATTTTCACGTTACGCAAACCATCCCCACATTATTCAACGTAAATAAAAACTTTCATTTGTTCCTCAAAAGCAAAAGCATCACGAGAATGCACCTGAGTTCAAACCGAGTTTTGAAACTCCGAGGAAACGACAGTTCTAACAAAACCAGTATCGTCCAGACACCTTAGATCTCTAGTTTATGCGAGTCAGTTTCACCACCTACGTGTACCAAAGTCTCAAGTGTCTACGCGAACTCAACCCCAAGTAGTTTATACTAGCAGTCAGCACCATCCTAAAAACACCTCTAAGCGAGCGACCGATGCAAATAAGTGTATGATCTCCAAAAAGATGAAAAATCATGAAAAGAGAGCTAAAAAGCCCAAGAATATAAGATACGTTTCCTTCTAAGTTAGGTGCTCCTCACCCGAGCATTTAGCCCAACGGCACGAAAAACTCATTGAAAAATCAATGACACCAAATTATGATCAATGAAGAAGATCAAAAACAAAAACGAGATCATATTCACTAACAGGTCGACTTGCCATGAGAGTGTGCCGACAACGGGCTTAATGTGATTGCGCTAGAACAAACAGGGTGAACTTGCCACGAGAACCTTGACACCAAGATACGGTAGCATTGATTGAGACCGATTTGCATAAAAGGGAGACCTCCGGAGACTTGTAGTCCAGTGTCATCGTGATACTCGTCTTGTTCCTACCAAGAATCCCGGTTTTTCCAAACTCTGCGAACGAAGAGGCAGCCTCGTGCTTGCCGACTTTTCCACGCTTTACTTGAGGACAAGCAAAGATTCAAGCTTAGGGGAGTTTGATAACACGAAATCATATAGATATTTTCATGCATAATTTGACTAAAAGCTAACCGTTTTTGATCCGATTTCGGGTTATTTCCATGTATTTGTCTGATGTTTTTGCAGGTATTCAACGATCACGTCTAAACAAGGCAACATGAAGAAAAGAAGCAATCCCAGATGAAATATGGACGAAAAAGGAGTGAAAACACAATGAAAAGCGCAGCAGACAGTTTTTGCTGATGTGACGACCGTCACAGATGCATGACGACCGTCACACGGGTGACGATCGTCACACCTTGTGACGACCGTCATGCAGGCAAAAACGCCCCACTCAGATTACACGTCAAAAGAGCAGTTCCAATTCCTATTAAATGGTCCACTACTCCCTAAATTATCTGCCTCAAGGTCCACCATCCTCAGAGGTAACCGTTGGGATTCCACTTCTATAAAAAGGGAAGCAGAGGACTTCAGAAAGGGAGCTGCATTCATACCACGAAGTGCTGCCAAATTTAATTTCCAGAGCAAATTTATTTTCAGTTATTATTTGTATCCATTTCTCCAGTTTTATTTGTATCCCTTTCCTTTATTTCCCTTTCCATTCTACTCATTCCCATTTCCGCTCTTCTGTAACTGTTACTGCACTGTACGATCGAATTGGAACTAAAGACAGAATCCTGCCAACATCTGTGGAGGATCTGCCCAAAGGCCAATTGGCATTATTTATAGGTTTTCATTTTGATCGACTTCTATTTTATCATAATGCAATTTATTATTCATTATTATTATTTATGTTTTGCTTTTCCAAATTCCATGTCTAGCTAAACTTAGGTAATCGATATGTAGTAATAATTCAAATGGGATTTGATAACTCTTATTTGAAAACTTTCTTTTCACAAAAATAACCTATGGTCTAAGTGTTTAAAATTGATTTACGAAATAAACTTCGTCGCGAAAGCGAGAACTTATTTTAAAGTAGTTTTGCCACGAAAGTGGGAAATTAATTAAGATACGAACCAACAAGCGAAAGTTGCGGTAAGGTCAGATAGTAAACACTAGGCATTTGTTTTAATAACAGCGAAAGCACTTTAAAACGAATTAGAACTTAGAGATTTCCAAAAAATAGTTTTAACCCCGAACGGGATACGAAAGTGTACGTTTGGCCCTTAGGATTATGATTAGCGTCAATAACCATTGTGAGACGAGAGTCTTCAAATCTCCATTTTCTGCTTAAATAAACTGTGAAAACTATTTCATACACCAGTCACTTATCAAATCCCTGAAGAACATAATTACTACGTATCGATTCAATTAATTAAAAATCTAAACAGTAATCTTAGTTCCCCCTTTTAGTGACAACCTTATTCCCTTTAAACATATCCTACCTAGCTAAACATAGTAACTCCCGAGAACACTAGTTTGATTACGAGTCCCTGTGGGATCGATATCTTTTATTACTACGTGATAGACTGTGCACTTGCAGTTAGTTGTATTAGACATAGAAAGTCGCGATCACTCATGCAGATCTGCTCTCACAGATTCCATCAATAATGTAGATTTGCTCTTCACTCCTTTCTGGGGGTCGTCATCGAGCAAGACTAGTTCGAACTCGCCATTTGGGATGCGAACAATCTCGGATGGTGAGTTCGAACTAGTCCTGCTCGGTGACGACCCCTTGAAAGGAGTGAAGATAGGGACCAGCCTCCCTGACCTTGCTAAGAAGTAGCTGAAAGTCTGTCTCTGGGAGAATGCATATATGTCCGCTTGGAGTGCCTCAGAGATGCTTGAGATAGATCCTGAGGTGGCCTACCACCAGCTCACCATCGACCCTGCCGTTAGGGCAGTAGCTCAACATATGCTAAAGCAGTCTCCGAAAAAATGGAGGCTGTCGAACAAGCTGTAAAAGACCTCCTAGAGGAAAATTTCATCTCAGAGGCCAAATACACTACTTGGTTGTCCAATGTTGTACTTGTAAAGAAATCAAATGGAAAACGACGAATGCGTGTTGACTATACCGATCTTAATAGGGTATGCCCTAAAGACGCATATTCCCTCCCCAACATAGACAAATTAGTTGATAATTCTGCTAGTTTTAAATTATTGTCCTTCATGGATGCATATTCGGGTTATAAAAAAAATACCCATGGCCAAAAGCGGTAAAAGGTACACGACTTTCAGGACCGAGTCGGGGAAATATTACTACAACGTAATACCCTTCAGCTTGAAAAACGTTGGTGCTACCTACCAAAGAATAATGAACAAAGTCTTTAGAGGAGAGATCAGGGATATGCTCAAAGTATACATGGAGGACATGATCGTGAAATCTCACGAGGAATCCGATCACACGCTCCATCTAAATAAAGTCTTCGAGTAGGCCAGGAAATACAAGATGCGCTTCGACCCTAAAAAGTGCACATTTAGGGTACGGGCAGGCAAGTTCCTCGGTTTCTACCTAATAGAATGAGGAATCGAAGCCAACCTTGACAAATGTAGAGCCTTCTCTGAATTCTCCATGCCAAATTTGAAAAAATGAATCCAAGCTCTAAATGGGACGCTCGTCTCTCTGTCCCGATTCGTGGCTAAATCTGCTCAACACACTCTCCCTCTTTTCAAACTTCTCCTCAAAGAGGCAGTCTTTTAGGTGACAGAGGAATGCGACAAAGCCCTCCTCCACCTAAAACAAGCGCTATTGGAACCATCGATCTTATCCCGGACAGATAACAGGGAGACCATATATCATTATCTCACAGTCGCAATCGAGGCCGTCAGCACTGCCCTCATTCGTGAAACCCCTGAGGGGCAGAAGCCCATATACTTCATGAGCAAGATGCTAGATGCTACAAGGACCGGAGCTTAGATACAAACAGATCAAAAAAGTAGCCCTGGCCTTTATCAATGCTGCGAGGAGGTTGAGGCAATACTTTCTAGCCTACATAATTATGGTGCGCACGGATCAACTGTTAGGCCGCCCATACATGGTTGGCATAATGCTGAAATGGCCATTGGAACTGTCCAAGTTCGAAATCCAATATGAGAGAAGGAAAGCTCTTAATGCTTAGGCGATGGCCGACTTCATGGCGGAGATGACCTTGCTTGAATCCCTGACTTGCGAAGCTCACAGGTGGACACTCTTCATCGAAGGAGCATCCAACTCAGTAGTGATCAGAGCAGACATCATCCTGGAAAACGAGGAGGGTATCCTCGTCGAGGCCTCACTCACCTTATCTTTCCCCACCTTCAACAATCAGGCAGAGTACAAGGCCTTCCTCGTAGGTCTATGCCTTGCTGAATACCTGAGAGCCGAGGAAGTCGTAAACGACACAGATTCTTAGCTCGTGGCCCTCCAGGTATGGGGAGAGTATCAGGCCAAGAACGACAACCTATCTGAATACTTGACCTTGGTCAAGGAAAAAATGACGAAGTTCACGTCGATAGAGGTAAAACATGTTCCCCGCGAACACAATATCTGGGAAAATGTCCTGTCAAAGATGATGAGCACAAAGAAAAAGGGAGGGAACAAATTTGTCATCCAGGAGGTACTTCCTCGACCTACCATCGAGAGAACTCCCACGATCCTTGACATGCACACCATTGGAGACAAAAACTACTGGATGACCCAAATCCGCAACTACCTCGCTAAGGATGAATTGTCGTCTGATCTAAAGGAAGCCGACATGGTCAGACACAGAGCCTGTTCCTATGTCGTGGTTGAAAATAAGCTCTATAAGAGAGGGTTCTCAATTCCTCTCCTCAAATGTGTTGAGGAAGAAATGGTCTCCCACGTCCTACGTGAAATCCACAAAGGGATCAACACCCAACACCTCGGAGGAATATCCCTCGCCAGGAAAGCCCTACGAGCAGGATATTACTGGCCGACCATGTAGCACGACACAAAGGAGCACGTGAAAAAATGTGACAAATAGCAACGCCATGGGGACATGCACTTGGTACCGCCCAATGAGCTCTAAGAAATATCCTCCCCGTAGCCCTTCGCATGGTGGGGCCTAGACATCCTAGGACCATTCGTCGTAGGGTCAAATCAGAATAAATACCTGATAGTAGGCGTGAATTACTTTATAAAGTGGATAGAAGCAGAGGTTTTAGCCAAAATAGTGGCCCAAAACATACTCTACTTCTACAAGTGAAACATTCTTGCTCGCTTCGGCATCCCCCAGGAAATCGTCCTCGACAACAGAACATAGTTTACAGACAAGAAATTACAGAAGTTCATTGCCCAACTGGGCACCAAACAATATTTCGTCTCCGTCGAGCACCCGCAGACGAACGAACAAACCTAGGCAGCCAACAGGGTAATCCTACGAGGTCTCAAATGAAGACTAGACGAATCCAAGAAATAATGGATAAGGGAGATGCACAACATACTCTGGGATTACCATACTATGCCCCACTCTTCGACCAGGGAAACCCCTTTCCGTTTAGCATACAAGACTGAGGCAGTAATCCCTATCGAAATACACGTGCCCTCCAGGCAAACTGAAGCTCTCCTTGACGATGAGAACAACAACGAAACACTAAGGGAGGAACATGATCTCGTCGAAGAGGTCCGGTCAGGAGCTTCCCTCCATGAGGCCTCACTAAAACAAAAAGTTGTAATTAGGCATAACGCCAAAGTAATATGACGAGACTTCCAAGTGGGAAGTCTCATCCTAAGTAGAAATCACAAAGATTTTCGTGAAGGCAAACTCGTCGCAAACTGGGAAGGGCCTTATCGTGTTCGAGCAAAAATAGAGAATGAGGCATACTACCTAGAACATCTCAACAAGGAAGAACTCGCTCGATCATGGAACATCGAAAAGCTAAAACAATATTATAGCTAAGGCCATAACTGCCGGCATGCTCCATCGACACGACGAACATAATGTACCGACCAGAAGTGCGCGCCTCGGTACAAGCATTGTATACTAAAATGAATCAAGGCAGGTTTTGGCTCTAGAACAAACCAACCCCTATCTGACAGTGACCCATAGACCGAGCCCACCATCACCAACATACCATGAAAGGAAGAACACCCAGCTCGCAATGGGAAGTTCACACTGTGAACTCAGGCAACAAATACGACATGAGCTTCGCTATCATGCCCAGAGACGACCTAAGCCTTTCGACCCGTTACCCTCACTGTCAAACACCAATTTGTCGAGCAAACTCTGAAATATAATGAAATTATTCACTTAAATAACCCATACAATGGGCACATGTAACGAGCAGTGTGCGACACTTAGCGAATTTAAGCAAAGTAAAAACATGCACCAAAATTAAATCATACACAACCGACCGCCACAACCAAAAATAAATATTAGCATATAAAACGGCCACAAGGACTACAATTGTGTTGGTTACAATACAAAAGGGACAAGCCCCATCCAAAAATGGCACGCAGGCTGGAAGTACAACAAAGAGAAAATTAGTCGACCATAGACTGAGGCTTCTCACGGCCAGGCTGTGTATGCTCCTCGCTGAATTTGAGAAAGTTTGAGACGATGATCTGGTTGCCTACCACACTGTGAAGGAACCCGATCCCCTTGGTAGACAGCTCGACCTCGGGGTTCGCAATCCTCAGTTGTGTCACAACATTGTTAAAAGCCTCCTTGGTAACTCCTATGCAATCCTCCTCGGTCTGGCTGATACGGGCAACAAGCTCGGCTTGAGTCTTCAGACTCTTCACCTTATCGCTTTCATCCTCAGCAGGAATAACGACAAACCTCAATGATGCAACCATGTCCTCTGCGACTTTCTTCTCTATGGCTAGGGTGTCCCTCTCCTCAGTGACCTTGGCCAGCTCACCCTTATACTTCTTCGCGGTCTCCTCGGTGGCCCTAACTAGTTCCTCCTTGGACTTTTTTTCGCCTCCTCCGCAGCCTTCAGCTTTTCCTCCAGAACCGCGTTCGTGGCCTGTGCCTTCTTCATCTCCACTTCTTGGAGGGCCCATCCTCGGTGTATACCACCGCCATGCCTAAGACCCTCATCAGGGCAGCGACATCCTGGGCCAACACCATCCTCTTACTTGGTCAGTCCAGCTCCTCGAGCTTCAAGGACTCCGCCCGAAGGAGTGCGAGGGAGGAGCCTTTGAAGAAACTCCTGTTTTGAAAGCAAGGAGGCATCTCAAATTTACTTTTCTCCCCCTCATGAGTAAAGTCTAGGACCTCGTCTGCTCGGGGGAATTTAGGCCTTAAGGTTACCTGCAGCGGGGAGGTCTAGCTAGCTGTGACTCCGGAGGATGAGGTCCCTGACCCCGTCGAGGGTTGAACCACTTGCTTGCCCAGGCATCTTTTCCCAACTTTCTTGCCCACCTTGAGATTTGCATGGACACTCTTCATCATACGCTCCTGGGTCGTGGACATTTTACCTGCAAAATAATGGGCACACGTTAGTGAACAAGGAAAATAACAATACGAACAACCTAAGAAATAAATGGATACCGGGAAGTTCTAAAGCCTTCTCGCGAATGCCATACTCAAGGAGCTCCTTCATATTAATGTATCAGGTCTCCACCTTATGCCATCCGTCTTCTTCATAAATGATATCCCCGCTCCTTGTCACACACTGAACAAGGAGGAAACCGTTAATAAAGGCCACGAGCTTACCATAGCTGGCCCGATCATCCTCCTCCAGCATGTGTAAATTGGTAAGGTAATCATCGGTTCCACGGGTAAAATGGTCCCCACTATTGCAGAAGGGGAACTTCAGAAACCTCTGCCTCTTTATCTTGCCCTGCTCGTCGATAAGGGCTCCCCGCTCTCGTTTGTCAGAACCTCCCATATAAACAAGGAGCCTTTGGCCCTTTCCAACACAGGCTCAACTATGTAAAACCTCTCCTTAAACTTCCTGATGGACTCGGAGAAAGGCTTGAATAATTTTCTCTCATGCTTTAGGGAAACCCATCTAAACTGCCTCCTAACAACCTAGCGTTGGAGGTGGAAGACGGTGAAGAAGAGGGGGAGAGTGGATCAAATCTTCAAAAATTCACAAGTAATCTCAAATGCTCGAATAAAGGCAATCGAGTTCGGGTACAGCTGGGAGGGCGCCAAATCTAGGTGTCCAAAAACTGCCAGTTGAAAGTCCATAAAGGGCAGCCTCAACCTGATCTCCTTAAAGACAAAATCATACATAGGGAATCTCTCCCTGTAGACCAAGCATATTCGGTCAATCTCCCAAGGGAAGTGGACCCTCCAGTCTCCCTCGACCCCCACCGACGTGAAGGTGTTCTGTGTGTGAAAAGAAAAGAGGGAGGCATGCTTCTGAGGCTCAACAACAACCCACTCTCCCCCGAAACTACTAGGAGCGAATGTTTCACCGACATTCTAGGGAGCAAAAGTTTCATCAACATTGCTATCATCTAAAGACCTCTCCTTGGATAACTCCCTCGTAACTTCATCTACGGGATCATGAGACATCTCCTTTACTTAAAAAGCAGATGGCAAAAGTGAATTCGATGACAAAGTCAAATCTATCCTTCCACCGGTAGTCAAGTGAAAGGGCACGCGAAAGCCCGAGGAGAACGTACCCGACCTAAGCCTTTACTTAAACAGTGCATCAACAGTGTAAGGAGACACTCATGGAAATCCCTCAAACCCACACAGGGAGATCCTCCCCAGCGCGTTACCTTATACTCTGTTGGAGATCCACCGAAAAATTCATGAGTACATCAGAAAATGCATAAGCTCCACTAGCAATAAATTCATTCGTTGTCGCAAAGATATCAGAATCAACAAAAAACCTAAGTTCCTAACGCTCTGACGCCGGTGGCAGAAAATGGCCTAACCGTCGCCAGCCACCAACACTCGCTGAAAACCACCCATACTCTACCCAGTTTCATCCTAACCACATGCAACCTAAGAAAAATAAGGACTGAAACACTTAAAATAGAAAGGGTGAAGAAAACTTACAAGGTCGAAGAGAAGAAAGGCTGGTCGGCGAAGTCTGGTCGTTGCTCGTGTGGCGATGTTACGACGGCGGATGACGGAAATGAGGACAAGCAATAAGAGAAGAGAGAAAAGCGAAAAGTGAAAATAAACGTTTCCTCCCTCTATTTATAGACAGACCAGAGGAACATGTACGAGCACACGCAGCGTAAGGGCATCCTCATGACCCTAGCATAGCCATTATTACGCATTAAATGTGACACGTGGCTCAATACACACGTGACACTCCATCCCTTCAAGTCTCATCAACCGTTGAGCTCCCCGCTCGTCGGGAACACAGAACAACGTTCCAGATTCCCCAGGCACATGTGCCTTCGAGCACCACGAAACGACCTTGTCTCAGTAACAGACATCGATCATGCCTACTCCTACTCGAAACAGTGAGCTGCCCTTAAGTCATTACTCATATGCGCAGGAGCAACGACTCGGGGGGTCTTATTTCGGACTGGCCCAATGACTAGGCATGACCCAATCCACTTCTGCTCCCAGAGTGACCCAATATCCTAAGCCCTTCCAATTAAGGGCAAAGGGAAGCATTCTCTCATCTGCCCCTCTGTTGAGGAAGGTTGGCCAACTAACCCCTAGGATAAGCTGCCCCTTGTCACATTTCTGCCCGTCATACACGATTCCATAATCCAGAAATAGTCGCGATGCTCGTGCCCGTGACAACAACTAGTTTCGAGCACCTATGTCCGTCCCAATGGTTAGTTTATGGCAGTTACCTATTCTTTAGGAGTGAATATCTCTCCTCGTGAATAGGGACCAATGGCCAGGCGTTGGGGGCATTATAAAAATCCTCTCATTTGAAAGAGTTGGGTATTCTAAATGATCCTACGACATTCTCACTTTGTACTTGCCTTCTCTCCTCACGATTCTTACTTTACCATCATAGTGCCTTGCAGGTACACCCTCTTCCTCATCTTTGAAACTCAGCATCGCAGACGAAGTCTCTGGCCCACTTCAGAATCTGATCAGCCGGGAAGATCATATATATATATATATATATATATATATATATATATATATATATATATATATATATATATATATATATATATATATATATATATATATATATATATATATATATATAATATTTGTCTTTCTAAAAAACTTAGAGTTTTGCAACGTTAATAAAAAGTAGATGAAAAATGTTATGAAGGAAAACATAATAGACTAGTTTGATAGTTCAAAAGACCAATTTGAGACTAAAAAAAGAATAAAAACATTATTATATCAAAACATAAATGATGAAATGATGCATTTAGCCTAAATAATATTTATACTAGATTGATCTATTATAAAAATACTATATAGTGTCTCATGTAAATTATCTTATTTGTGTAGTGATAATTGTGTATGGCACCATTCGACCTAAAACTATTATGCTCTATACATACGTGTTGAGTTGATTATTTTGTTGTTGTCAAATGTTGTATGTAAGAATAGAATTATGAAGTCGGTTAAGCGGAAACTCCATGAGTCGTGTAAAGACATGAGTGATCTAGATGAAATTTATCATTCCCCCATAACATGAATGATATCTTAAATATAATGTAATTGTAAATACATGGTCGTGGTGAAATTAGTCAATGTGATATATTGAACATATTTGTTATTATTGAGTTTACTCTAGTATTAAGGAATATAATATTGAACTATGCACGAGTGACACGTAATATGACTTGAGTTTAAATTAGATGAATAACAAAAGGGTAGTAATAAATATGATCATTATCATGTAAATGTTACATAAAATCACCTGACATTCTCATCACTTGAGTATAGTGTTGTTGTTAGATATCGCTCAGTACTTATAATATTAAATATATGGTTTAATATTAGTGTTAATGTTTTGAACTTACATGTCACACGCATAAGAGAAAATTAACGAGGCATTAAATAAATGAGCAAGAATCATTATCACTCAGTAGTACGCTTATACAACACGCCCTCGTGAATTAGATAAATGTGGAACACGGTAAGCTAGGATGTGCGTAATTGGTTTTATAAATAAAACCCTTATTGTGAAGTGAAAATACACTTATTGGATAAAGCCTTAACTGCACATTATGAATAAGATATTTATCGTCTATCTTAACTTAGTTTTGATGAAGACAAAAGTTTATCAATGAAGAAAGATATAAAAAAAATTTGAAATCAAGTATCAAGTTTGTATAAGCTTTGAAAATCAAAGGATTTATTCATGAAAATTAAGGTACCAATGGAAATTCAAATGAATACAAGCTTTAGGTGCTCAAAATATTTTCATCTAAATTATTCTAAGTGTTTTTCTTTCTGTTTGTTGGAAAACGGTCATTTGAATCGGGAAGATTCAAAGTTCACCATAAATTCAGTGTGTATATGTTAGCAGATTGTAGTAGAGTCTTGGTGTGAGATTATAGAAAGATCTAACATAGTGAAATCCTTCACGGGGTATGGAGGAATTGGACTACCCTTGTTTGGAAAGGAAAACCATGATACCTCTTGTGTTGTTTATTCTTTCTGCATATTTATTTTTTTGCATTATCATTCGTAAGTTCATCATCTGTTGTTACGGAAAAATAAAAAGAAACAAAACATCTGCAAAATAAACAAAAAAATTCACAAAAAACCTAATTCACCCCCCATTTAGGTTGTGAACCCATACATATAATTGGCATCGGAGCAAATTAAGCTAACTTGCTCCTCGATCCAGAAATTATGGCATCCCTAATCTTGTTTTTACAGATCGTGACAACAACAAACCTCCATGTTTCGTTGGTTAATAATGTGACCTATGGAAAATTCGTACACAAATGTATTTAGAAGCTCAAGGAAAAAAATATGGGATACTGTTGAAAATGTACCATTCATTCTTACAATTTTCATAAATAATGAAGAACAACCAAAAGTGAAAGGCTTTTAGAATAATGAAGATAAGAAGAATGTGTTGTATGTCGAGAAGACAAAGAATATTCTTGCATCTACATTAGGTATGGATGAATTCTTTCGTATATCAAATTGTATAAAAAAAAGATACTTTAGAAGTAACATATGAAGGCACGATAGAGGTAAAAAGTTTCAAACTAAACACTTTATCACAATAATATGAATTGTTTAAAATG
Source organism: Lathyrus sativus (assembly GCA_963859935.3). Classification (NCBI taxonomy): domain Eukaryota; kingdom Viridiplantae; phylum Streptophyta; class Magnoliopsida; order Fabales; family Fabaceae; genus Lathyrus; species Lathyrus sativus. The sequence continues at coordinate 635,338,720 of OZ012738.1, forward strand.
CAGCCCGGTGAATTAATTCATGATTTGCAAAAAATATTCTCACACTTAACAAATTATTTGATGACTCTTGGAAAAACATTTACAAATAATTATCGAGTCTCAAAGTACTTAGATTATTGACAAGGATATGACAACTAAAGGTGATGACAATCTCAATAAATAAAAAAGTCTCTCCAAATTGTCTTCGGCCGCCGTGATCAGCAAACTTCAAGAACATCAGATAGAGCTTTAATGGTTAGAAAAGCACGAGAGTCCAAAAAAGAAACCCAAAAGTCTTGCCTTAAAAACAAGAGTATAAAACCATGATAGTAATCAAAAGGATGAATCTCAATTCAATAGTCATGAAGATGACGCTCTAATCAAGAAATTTGAAAAGTTCTTAAGGAAGGAAAGGAAAAAGGAAATTAGTAAAAAAGGAAGCACCAAAAAGGAAGATTACTTGCTTTGAGTATGGAAAAGAAGACATATTAAAATGTCAGGAAACAAGTGTGAGTTGTGTTGAGAAACAAATGTGAGTTCTAAGTCACACATTGCCTAGAAAAATGGAGGTTGAGCACTTTATAAGTACGAGGACCCATACACATATCACCTTAAGATTTTTGGTGAATATGTGGTGTGTCTCTCTCACTTGTTTATGTAAGTCTTTGACCTTTATGTGGATGTTTAATCCAATATGAATGCTTCCCCCTCTTGATGACCCATCTTTGGTATTAGAGCCGATGGTTCGAGCAAGGGACTGACTCCTTGTGTCAAAAGTCTTTCTGACATGTTGGTTAGGCGGCGTGTTCTGTTAAAGTGCCCAAGACGAGATAAGGGTGTCTCTCAATGGCGGTAAAAGCATATGAATTAAAGAGCTTCTGCTTGAAGGAGAACATAGTGAATGTACTCACACTTCAGGGGGAGAATATTGGGAAACAAGTTTGAGTTGTATTAAGAAACAAGTGTAAGTTCTAAGTCACATATTGCTTAGAAAATTGAAGGTCACTTTATAAGTAAGAGGACACATATACCTATCACCTTACGGTTTTGGGTAAATATGTAGTATCTCTCTCCCTTATTTGGATGAGTCTTTGACCTTTATGTGAATGTTTGACCCAATATGAATACTTCTCCCTCATGATGACCTATCACAAAACTAAACGTTTTGCACTTCAAAAGAAGAATAAAGACAAAAGTAAGAAGAACAAATAACCAAATAAAGCATACGTGGCATGAGATGACAATGAGATGAGTTCATCTTCAGAGGAAGAGCAAGCAAACATGGCATTAATGGCTTCACACCATTCTAATGATGAATAAAATGAGGTTAGTAATTATGAAATTAATGAATTAAAAAATTCTTTCCATGAATTACATGAGGAAAGTTTGAATCTTTCTAGAAAATACTTAAATCAAAAGAAAATCCTTTTATTTCTAGAAAGTAAGACTAATGACATGCAAATGAGATTATACCAAGTCAAAAATTTAGTATGTAATAAATATCAATCACTTGAATCTAATATTGTCAAATTAAAACAAGTTATCAAGAAATTTAAAAAAAAAAAGTCAAATTGATTTGGAGAATGTGATAAGTAAACAAATATACTCAAATGATAAATGTTGACTTGG